>VZUI01014325.1:0-54757 GCA_013401135.1 Cettia cetti | reverse complement strand
TATATTTTCATAGTATCCATTCTTAGTGTAAATATTCTGTTTGTTAAATAAATAGTTTAATAGTTTTTTCCACTTTTCTCTGAGAAAATTTTTCCTGGACTGGCTAGGAGGAGAGGCTGTTTGGGTTTGCCTCCCAGCGGAACCCCCTTCAGAGGTTTCCTCCCAAATTTACCCTAAACCAAGACACAGACCCTGACAAATAGAGCTTCAGAGGGCTAGCATTAAAAACCAAGTAAAACAGCTGTGAAATAAGCAGACTTGCATAATATATAGTCTTGCAATCTTGTGTGTATTGTACTACATTAGAGACCCTCAGTGTTCCCAGGCTGATCAAATGTTATCAAATCTATTTTTATAAGGCAATTTCATAATGACATATTCTAAATTATTGTGGTAACCCTTGTTCTCTAAGTTTTGTACACTTTCACCTCTTGAAATTTGCTCCTTAAATCTGCAAATTCTTATTCAAGAAGAAATAGCGTTTCTACAATAGATCTAAGAAGAGATGAAGATTTTTTAAATTTGATATCAGGTTAACAATTACAAAAACCAAAACAAACAAGAAAATGAACTGGTGAAAAAGAAAACAGTAAAATTATATGCATAAATAAAATATTTTTGCATATATGTTTGCTTTGAAACACCATGAGGGTTCAAACAAAAATAAAATTGTGTACTCTGTGAGTCTTCTGTGATTTAATTGAACATAATTTATGCCTTAACAGCATTTGTTAAACTCGTAATTTTTCCACTGACTTTAACTGTTGAATTTCTTTGTGATTCTGGACTTTGGACCTCCAAAAATGTGTTTATTTTTTAAAAAAATTGACAGAAGTGATTTCCAAGTAGTTAACTCATTCTGTTAAACACTTCAGGAGCAACTCCTGACCTGAATTTGTGTATGCTTTCAGGGTTTACTGTTGTTCTGATTATTTTGAAAGCTTTTGGTTTTTTGCAGGGATTCAGTTTCAGGATTTTTGCATGGATTTGTTACATAAGATTCACGTAAAAACAAAAAAAGTAGGAATAAAACATATAAAATAAACATGGTGCTGAAGATTAATATGTTCAGCAGCCATGGCATTTTAACTTACCCAGATATGCTTTTCATGACATGAAGAGAGATGAATGGAAAAAAAAAAGCACATAAATGTTAATGAACATATAGTAGTCCATAAAAAATAAATAGTATGATAGATAAAATAATATCACCATTATAACAACAGAAATCTTTGTAACTGGTCTTTCAATACTTTAGAAAATTTAAGTGCTCTTGTGAGGAACAGATGTAATTGTCAAAATGAGATTTTCATTAAACTCATGTTAGCTATTTATTAGGTACCACTCAGCACAGCACATCTTCCATCTACAATACATATCCATGCCAAAGATCTGTAAACACAGCAAAGGTGTAGTAGGTTTGCTTAGATTTGAATAATTTCATATGGGGTTTTGTGTAATTCCAAAAATCTTTATTGGATTTAACCAAATTATCACAGATGCCCAGTAAAATTGAATGGACTACATACCAAGGTTTACTTTTCTATGTGCACTTTAATAAGCAATTTTAGCAAAATATCTCATAGTAATCACAAATGACCTAGAATAAGTTGTAAAATTTGGTTTGGTTTTTTTTGTTTGTTTTTAAAATGCAGGTTTCATGTACATAGGTGACTAATATTTTCAATGGCTATTTATTCCCGGAAGTATTTTAATTTCAGCAGTAATACTTACACTAGATCAGTAACTGGTATGAATGATTTGCCCTCTAGGTAACCTACTATTGCCAATATAATAGGTACAGTATATGGAGGAGAAAGTAGGATGTCATTGTTGATAATACACTTTCTACATCATCCATTAATTGTCATCATAAAAAAGAAAATTATGGCCTGAATGAAACCCAGACACGTCAAAATATTACATTTCTATTAACAAATTATTTATAGAGATCTAGAAATGCTTGGTAGATACACTCATAATAAAAGTGAGATGAAAAACCTTTGCTGTGATTAACTAAGAGGCTGCAGACATTTCAGTCAGTTCAGAAGGGCACTGTTTTTGAGGACTTAGATTTTGATTTCATGTGTGCAAGATCAGCAGAACAACTGGGAGAGAGGAAAGAAAGTGCGACACAGAAAAGTAGATGAAAGCAAATGACAAATTTATACACAGAAAGTTTAAGACAGGAAGATTAAGGAAGGGAAGGACAACAGTTATGTAATATAAGTAAAACACTACAGAACTAGTAAAAACCCCCAAATCTGATGGAAGTAGCCCTAGAATTGAACATGCATTCATGATTCATACTAATTTTCCACTGAGCTAATTGTAAAGACTGATGTGATTGCCTTTGCTGAAAAAGCTTTAAATTTGGAGCCTTCTGGAGTAAAATGGACCAGAACTGCTATTTGTCACATTTTCCACTGAGTACTTCTTTGGGTATGTGTAGACAGAAACAGGGGGATTGATTGGAATGCAAGTAATTTTCTTGTAGTTTTAATGAGCTGGCAGTTTGCAGTCACTTGCGGATAACTTACAGGATCTGAAGGCCATGATAGGAATAGATAGGATAGGAACATTCCCTTCACCTCCTGAGCATCTTGTTGGAGAATAATAAAATACAGTAGGGAAAAATGGACCTTTAATTCTAGGTTTTACCTGTAGGGTATTTTTATGATTTGGGGTTTTCTTTTCATAAGACAACAAATTTATCACCATTATATTTCATTTTATTTAGACATATATTAATATAAAAGTTAGAATTTTTTTACTGTGCTGTGTTTTACCCATTCTTCCTTTAAATCCTAATCCTACAGTTAATCTGATAGGATACTTACAGCTACTGGAGAGAGCTGTTTAGAAAGCCAGCTGCATGCATCAGGATATAAGCCTGTATTTATCCAGAAGTTTCAAATTGCAATGGATAGACTTATATATGTAGATAAGATAGGGACTAGTGCCTTGGGGGTTTATGTTTGATTAAAAAGTTGCAAATTTCTGATACAAATATTCTTATCTTTTATGAGGAAGAGAATTTTAAGAGCTTGGCAAAGGATAAAAATATTACTTTAAAAAAACCCATTATTTAAAAACTAAAATATTTTTAAAATATAAGATAGATATGGAAAAAACTATGTTGTATCATCTTTTCCATCATCAGAATAATCTAAGGTTTAATAATCCTCTGCAAAATAAATACCTATTTATCTTTACATTTGCAGTGGTAAAAAGGCTCCAAGTATTAATTTAAGAAGAAGACACATTTTTAATATTGCAAAAGTTTTGACTGACTAATGATTTGAAAGTGTTCCAATTAAAATATTTGCTAAAGGAATTAAGTTTAAAAATAAAGTTCATCTTTATATGTCTCAAAGACCAGACACTGATCCAGCCAAGAGAAAACCACACTGCACACAGCAGACAATCCTAAACTGCATATCAGAACACTCAACACGTCTCCTTCTTTCACCTCTCCTTTCCTCATGAGAAAACAGATATATATTTTGCTGGAAAGGGAGGAAAAAATAAAGATCAGTCTAAAAGCTACTAACAACATCAGGGAGTTTTTCATAGATGAGGTAGAAAGGAATGAAATTAAACACAAAACTTGAATTTTCCTGAGGATTCAGAAAATATAAGATTCGGGGTGAAAAAGACATTGTATTCTTAAGAGCTACATGAAAAATAAATAGCATATGTTTAAGATACAAAGGTGTTTAATAAGCATTAAGCATATAGGAACATGAGGTGGATGGCACTGAAAAACACCCTAATTAATCCAATTAGATTCATTTTTCTAAAATGTGCTCAATTAAAAAAAAATCATTAGAAACAGCTATCTGCATACTGCAGAGGACAGAAATTATTTGTAGTCACAAATACACTACATCAAATTCTAATTGCACTTGCACACTTGAAACCTAATTAATTAACCTAATTAGAGGGCCATCATGTTGATTTAAAAGCAATTACATGATAACTGCAGTGTTTCAAACAAAATAGTCCACAATATTCCACAACATAGATATTTTTTTCAAGTTACATGTTGGCAGAGATCTAAAAGTTGGATTTACCCATTAAAGAAATGAAATTCTGTTTATCAAATGAACTTATCAATGTTTACAATTTTTTTTTCTCCTAAGTAGAGAGTCAATCCAACATGCTCTTCTCTTCATATGATGTTCCTGCTGTACATCACAGTAGTCAGCTGAGACTTAACAGCGTTGCAATCCTCTCTGGAAGGTTCATTATAAGACTATGAATACTAAGAATTTCTTTTTACGCCATAATTTTACATCTGTGAATTGCTTAGCTCTTGATTTTAAAAATGTTTATTCATGTATGTAAGCACACATGTGCGTGTCCTGGCACATCAAGGCTCTTCTGCAATGCACTTGAAGCCAGGAAGCTGTATCTGGCAAAAAACCCCTGTAGCTGTGGAGTAAACCCCCCCAAAACATTCTTGGGAAAGAATTGTTCACTTTGATTTTCTTTGGAAAATATAAGCCTCACATTCTAAGGTTGTTTTGGAAATATGGAATTAATACATTCTTCTCCAGAGTCAAATCAAACAAAACTGAAGGAAAAAGCAAGGCTGAAGTGCTGCTCTTGACTCATATTAATGAACTGGGGAGTTTATCAGCTTCTGGACTCAGGTCCTGCCATCATGATCCAGAATAGCTGGCTTGCAATTTTTCAGAGATTCTTGTAATAATTTGTACAAAATAAATACAAAATATTACAAATGAGTTTGTCTTTGGGACTGCTGCAGAAGGGATGGCACAAGCCCATCTCCCACTGTACTAGCAGCATGCGCAAGGTCAAATCCACCTCTGAGTGGCAATCTAGGACTACAGAGAACTTAAATGTCTCTCAAACCTTGCCTTATGGTGGTGCATTACAGGGGATACAATCAGCACCACCATGACCAATTATTACACATTTTCAGGCAACATGGGACACATTTAGGGTGTGTCTTTTCTTGAGAGAGATGCTTATTTGCTGCTACTTTGCATATTGTTGCAGATCATATCAAACATTACATTTGAGAAGCATTCCTGGCCCTCGGAGCACTACTACACTGTATAAAGCAAGACTCTCTAGAGCTGTATTTGCCACCAGTGAAGCTTTCAGCTAAGGGCAATGTGACATCACTCCTGACCAAAACTGTGGATAAGGAGAAAACAATTGATGTTCACTCGGATAGTTATAGCAAAACGAGGACCAAACACAACTCAATTCGTTGATAGTATTTCAAGTTTGGCTGAGTTCATTGTTAAAGAATATTTTGATAAGGGGCTCAATGTATGGCATTTTAGTGAAAAAGACAGTAAAACTTTTATATAGCTTCTCTTAATTGCCTTAATTTGTTACCTGAGATGAGGTCAGGAGAGATATGCATATTTAAGGGGAATACAGTTTATTTTCGCCACAGTGTTATCTACTCATTTTTTGATGTATGAATTGTCTTGTGGGACACACACTGATCAACTTCTGCTGTTCCAGAGGACACTATGACTCTATCTGAACCTTTCAGGAACATTTTCAAGCTGTAATAGAAACTGCTGGGTGGTGGCTTGGGTTATTATGATAGCCCAGTGTGAATGCAAGTCCGTGCTGCGCACAGTTTGCACAGCACCCACAAAGGATAATGTCATGAACATATGAGACAGCGTATGCACAGTCACAGAGGATGGTAGTTGGAGTCATCTACAAAATTCAGAATTGGAAATTAGGTAACTGTTTTCCAGAGGGAGACTGGTTAATCACTAGGGAAAAAAATACCAAGAGAAAACCTCTGTTCTTCACTTTTTGATGGGCGCCTTCTGGAGACATATCTTAAATAAAAGGTATGGTCTAGAGGAGTGCAAACTGTTTAAATCATTGAGGGGTACAAATGAATGTAACTGTGACAGACAGTATCTGTGCCATTAATAATTCTAGTCCTAAACCCTGAGTTTTCTTGAACAAGTTACTCTTTACGCAAACAGGCTCTGAAAGTTCTGGCAAAAGGCAGAAGATTCTATATACAAATCACACATTTTATATAGAACAAATAAAGTGAAATACAAAGTCTAGTTCAATAATAAAAATTAAGCATATATACACCCCAACATCACCTAATTTCACAAAACAATGAATAACACCCTAAACACTTTAAATAGCCCTTGCCCTCATCTTTTGTTTCCTAGAACTGCATGCTCAATTTACAAATAGTAAGACCTAAAACGTTTCAGTATTAACCGGAACTGTCAGTTATTTTATGTCTGAGAGTAAACATCTATGGATGAATCAGGCAACTTAAATTCATCTTTTCCACTTATAAGAGATGTTGGGTATAATTTAAAAATTCTACATAGCCTTCTTAATTTCTTTTTGATGCCTAAGGAGTAAGACTTGTTCCTAATAGATCTACTGTAATAACCAAATTTTGGATGAATAGAGACTCTTGTTGTAGGTTTATAAATGTTTAGCACATCATTGAGACAAACTGTTAATTACATTTTAATGATGTCTAAGCAGTCAATTGAAACTGAAAGAAATTTTACATCTAAATAGCATTTTCTAAACAAGAAGCAGAAAAACCTTGAAATTTAGGTTAATGACACTATAATCACCAGAGAGAGAATTGATCTCCAGAATTACCATACTCATTAAACTTTTCAGAGTGAAATGTATTATTCAGTACCTGATTCCACACAAACAAATTGGTCAAAAGCACTATAACACACTGCGGTGTGTTCCTAACTCCACGGGGGCCAGAGTCATTGCAGCGCTTGCTCGAGGGAACAGGTGCCCTGGACACCCCATGGACCATTAGAACCTGCTGCTGCAGCACCTGGAGATCTGAAATGCCATACATCTTCATCCCTGAGGAAAGGGCATCCTTCTGGAATTACTGATGAAATTAAGTACATTCAAAAATGTAAAATGAGAAATTTAGCATTTTAAGCATTTCTCAGTTCTCATGGATATAATTTTAACAGGAATCTGTTCTTCTATAATGACTTCTATTCAAACTAAATCAAAGCTAGCAGCAGAGTTTGGTGAAGATCATGGCTAATATCACAGTACCCTTATGTTGATCACAGTGATGAATCTGGCCTCTCTTTCACAAGGGGAGAGTCCTTACTTTCCTGCACCAGAAACACAACTCAACTCAGATATTTGCTGAGCTGTTAGTAGGGCTGAAAGGCATTTCACCTAACTCATGTGTCAAAAGAAACACAATTTCAGGATGTGGTATTATACCTAATTTATAGAAAAGAGAATTGGCTCTGACATCACTGTTTTAAGGTTTTCTGTATTGTTGGGGGTTTTTTTGTTGCAGGCTTGGGGTTTTGTTAGTTTGTTTGTTTTGAGTTTTGTTTTGGTTTTGTCTGATTTGGCTTCAGTTTTTATTTTTTTAAAGGGGGTGATAAAGCCAGCATGGGTAAAGCTTTCTCAGACCTGAAACATAATACAAAGTAGTACTTCCCAGCTTTAGCCTACCCTTTACCTATCCTCTTAGTGGGTTTGGTTTTCTTGGGCTTTTATATCCTAATCCAAGTCAGTTAGAAATGCTTACAAGGTGAATTGCTCTGCTCTGCGTTCCAGTGACTGTGCTCACTGTCTCTGCAGGGTTTGTAGAGCACTTTTGTTTAGCAGTAAAAGAGGAATCAACCACTTGGACTTAAATCATACTGCTATAGATCTTACTGCTACATCATGAGCTAGGAAATGACTCCCAGACTTCTCTTATCTCCCACACATCCCCACCACCATTAATGTTACACTGCATACTACCCTCATTTGCGCTACACTGTTCAGTAATCTTGCACCTACTGTGTGTATGGCAAAGCTACTTTCAGAGGGAATTAGGGGTTGTTAAGGATTGCTACAAAGGAATGTGACCTACTGCAACAAACATTTCATTTAAATTGCTTTCTGGACTGTCTCAATTTAATATTTTCTAAGGTAAGACATGCAAATAAATGACTGATATTCAAGAACCATCTGTACACAATCCTGTGCCATGTGCTCTGGGATAAGCCTGCTTGAGCAGGGAGGTTGGACCAGATGACCCCTGTGTTCCAACCTGGCCCATTCTGTGATGCTGTGACTGCATTTCTTACAAGAAGGTGGTAATTCTCTTACATTCTATTGACAGCTTGGCACCCTAACAACTAACATAATTCAGTACAATCTCCTGTATATCTCTATACAATACATTTTTTCCTATATTATGGTTCCTCTAAAATGATACAACATATACATACATATATATGTAAACTAGCAATGTATGTTAGCCTTTCTGCAGGAGGATTCTAAAATGAGAAACTATGAAGACAGGTAATCCTAAAAAGAACAGGGGAAAAAATAAATTTCTTCATGAGATAGTTGTAGAACACATACTTTGGATAAATATACAGTTCAGACTAATGAAATAGTCACATTCACAAAGGAAAGATTCCTTTCCTTCCAGCAGAGGACATTTTGCTTAAATCTAATCCATAAAGAACCAAGGACAAACAGACACAGGAGAAGAAGAGGAAAGACTTGAAAAGCAGAAAGCATGGGATTGTGTAAGATTGGATGGAAATTTTATAAGAGATTATCTGCACACCCGTTATTTACAGACCCAAAAGTTGCTAGGCAATCTATAGATGAAGTCATGTTTGCAGTTGTGTGTGCCAAGTCTTATGTTATTTTACCCAGTTTAAAGAACTAACACACAAGAAAGTTAACAAAGTGAACACATTTGTCCCTTCAAAGTGATTTCAATACTGTGATCCATTCAGCCCTCAGAACTGGAAGGTACGTTGGGACTTCAAAAAAAAAAAAAAGGCTGCCAAAAATTAAATTATATTCTTTATGAATGGTAATGATAGCCTCAAAGATGCTTTCTAGATTTAGTTAAAAATAATCTAAATCCATATATTTCTAAAATTACTTATTAGTGATAAAAATGTATAGATAAGAAATACAGGAACAAGATTCATCAACTGTAACATCCCTGTGAATGCTATTGTGAATTTCTTAATTGGATTTAAAATGTTTCTTCTTTTTCAGCTCACACAGTGAGTACTTCTCTATCTTTAATTGCTAAATTGAGGCTGATTTAAACAGAATGCTTGCATTTGTACATGACATGGATGTTTACATTTAAAGTTATATTTCATCATGTGTTTGACAGGAATGTAGTGATTAAAAATATTCAACATAAAAATTTAAAGAGAAGCTCAAACATTATCTCTAGATTCTTTGGATTAGAATTGCAAATTATCTTGAAACTCAGCAAGGAAATCTCAGAAGAGTGAAACAAACCTGAAAACCCAGAAAATTAAAAAAATAGGCTTTCAGAATCCAAATAATAGCATTAAAATTGATGGTTATGGATGAAAAGTAGACCTATTTGTTTACAGAATGAATTTGCAAAGTCAGTTTTAAGTACCATCTTTTTCTCTGACACCCTCTAATTATACTGGAAGTGCAATGCTGCCAAGAGGTTTCTTTTGTGTTTGCAGCCATATTTTATTAGTTCTTCATAGCTCCTGGCAGCTGCTATGAGTCAGTGTACTGTTTTTACAAGGAGGTCCATGAAAGACAGCATTAAATTATATAATTGATGCAAACAAAAAGCTAGGTTGCTTTCTGCCTGTATTTGCTGACAGGCAAAAAGTGAAGCTGATAGGGTTTATAGGAAACCTTTGACATCTAGAAACACAAATTACACTCTGTTCACTAGTTAATACAAAAAAGCTTTTTCACCCTTTTGCGAAAGAAAATCTACATAGGGAGTCATTAAATATGTGTCTATTTTTTAAGAATTGCACAGAAGGCAAAAAGCACAGGATTAATGACAATGTGAAATGGAAAAATGTCTCTCGTAAACCTATGTTCTTTCACAAATGAAATAATATTGTACAATTGACAGACTCTGAATATTTCCCTCTATATTTTTTTATGCACCTTTAAAAACTTTTACACTGGAAAGAAACACCACTGCTAAAATGCCATAGTAAATGGTCTTGCTTCTAATTCCACATATGAGTAAAACAATAAAAATCCTGATATTTGGATCACCTTTCAACCAAAAAGTCACATAAAAACAGTACTCACTTTTTCTTTAGTCTTCTGTCCTTTTCTGCTTGTGTTCCAAGTTTGCCTAATCCCAGAGATTCCTGAGCTGCTGCCTCTGTTTCCATGTAACCTCCTGGAAAATAAACAAAACCCCCACCATATTTTCCTTTTTTTCTCTTCCTGTTGTTCCCCTCCTCAACCCTTAAATTCCCCTCCCACCCACCATCATCATCTATATTTTCTTCCTTAAGCTGTAACATCTGCTGTTTGTGGAGAACATCTATCACCTGCAGAAGTAAATTCTGACAAGCATTTACGACATGGGAATGAGTAGTAGAGAAAAAAAATGTTTTCTCCTCCTTGTGTTTAGCAGAAATGTATGACAAGAGCACCCTTATTTCCTTTGCCTACTTTTCTTTGCCTCCTAAGTCTCGTGGTGCTAAGTAAGCAATGCATTTAATGCTAAGTAAGCAATGCAATAAGCACCATTTTTTAATCTTAGTTGAGAAATGTACAAATGAAACTGAATTCTCTAGAACTGTCTCTCTACTGTTGCCATAATACAGCATCACTTAATGCGGTAGTGCTAAAGTCTTCATTTTGCTTTCATAGCGAGCCTTATCCCTGCAAACTCCCAGAAATGACAGAAAGAATCTGTCAGAGAAGTAAAAACCTCCTACATCTCCCTGGAGGTGTCTCGTAGGCACCTAAATCCTGTCAAAGTCAAGGGAACTTGAATAACTTACACAGAGTGACAAAGGAAGCTTGCAGTAAGCAAGGATATGTGGACCAAAGTAAAATAATTTTATATACCAAGGGCATGACTGGTACAATCCACATGGCCACTGACATGACTTTCCAAGTGCAGAAGTGGAAAATGGTCTGACTTTTTTATCGCTGCCCTGACTGAGGAAGAGAAGACCTGCTCCTGGAGCTCAGTTCAGTCTCCTGGCTCCGGCTTCACACTGTCCTCTTACTCCCACTTGGATGTGCACAGATAGAGGCCCTGCAGCACTCCTTTGAAGGCTGCCTTCCCCCTGTGCTCCAGTTTGGAAGGGTGCAACTGGCACAAGAAAGAAGACAACAGTCTGTAAATGTTGATGATTGACTCTGAAAATGGCCATTTCTTATTCCACAGCTACTGTGAACAGCTACTGGATAGTGAACAATTATATAGCGGACACCGGCATAATAAAAAAGCATAAAATAAATTATTTCCTGATAGGTTGATTTTAATAATAAAATAATAATTAATAAATGTTATGTAGTGAAATAGTGCCACAGCCTTTTATAAGTCAGATTTACATGTACCTCAATCAAGTGAGAACAAAACCTACTACTGCATCATGTCTATGACATAAGCTTAGAAAAACTTGGGTTTAAGCTGTTTTTTTAAAAGAGGTGCTGTTTTAACTCTAACACAACATTAATTGTTTTTCTAAACAGATTTTTACCTTTTTCAAAAAAGACACTACTTCTGCAAGTCTCACAATGAGAATGATGTAAACACATCTCACATATGCAGAAAACATGCACGTATATTTTTTTACTTCATTCGCCTGTCCAGGTCTTATAGAATCTCATTAAGTGCTTCTTGCTGACTCTGAATTACATTTTTCATTCAGCAAACAATCAACATACCACACCTTTCTTGAGAGAGCAGCCCTCAGTGTGTTGGATAGAGATAGGATGAGTGCAGTGCAATGAGGGTTCATTATAGATTGGAGAGTAGTTTGGGCATAATGCATTTCTCCATTCTCCAAATACACCTAGCCTTTGAATAATTGAGAGTAACTAGTATTGGATGTGGTCACAATAAATGCTTCCTAACAAGCTGACCTTTCCATTTGCCATACAGATCAGTTTGCTTGGGCAACTCTAAAAATTACTGGAATGTATTCTTTGTTTTAGGGTCTAGAATATTTAAAATACAACATGAGAAGAATACATAAATGTATAATGTGGTGTTTGTAAAGTGAGAGAAGACTGGAAAAGAAAGAAAGATGAAAAGAAGGAAAGATAGTGCACTTGTGCCCACTGTAGCATTCCTTTTTCCTTCTCCAAAAACTTAGAGAAAACTTGAAGAATCTAGAAATCTTGCATCTCAACTCTAGGATCTCCTAAGGCATGAATTTGGTGTGGAACAATAATGCTAATGGTTTAGCAGAGAAGGCAAAATTATCAACTAATAAAATAACAAAATTCTGGTAAGTTTAGGAGTTGAAAAGGAATAATTTCAGGGTTTTGCAGGGGACATAGAGCGAGGAAATATTTTGGGTAATAACATGGCTCAGTTGAACTTAGTAATACAAGTCTGGAGGTTTTCAATCTTATTATCAAATAAGAATATATAAATATGTGCTTTTGAAGAAAAGGTATTTTCCATATTAAAAATGTAAGAAGCATATGTCCATATTAAATTAGAGTGTTTAAGCAAGCAAATAAAATACATTGTTTTATTGAATTTGCAATATAAATTTAGGTTGTGAAAACCACAAAAATATTTTGCAGTGCAATATAGTCCAATAGGATTTTCTATATGATTTTCTGTGATGTAGTATCTTACCACAAATAGAACTCCTAATAAACAGCTGCACAGATAGCACATCAGTTGTGAAATTGAGTCAAGTACTACCATATTGCTCTTTTTTGAAATTCATTGTCTCTTGCAACTCAGGATATTCTATGATTCTATTATGGAAACAGACATTCAATAAATGTTTTCCTTTTGGTATGTTAAAAATCAAGAAAAACTACCTGTAATTCAGCTGCTCAATGTCTTTCTAATTTATGAAAAATATTTTGCTCCTACCTTTTGATTAGGTAACAGTCTTACGGTTAGTTTTATATATGCTAGTAAACCTAGTTAGCTTAATTAAAATGTGCATCGTACTGAAATCTTTGCTGTTGAATTAAAGGATGGAAGTCCCAAAAAATCATATAATTGCAAATCACTAAAATCTTTTAGCAATTTCGTGACCTAGTACGGGAAATTACAAATAACTTTATCAAATTCTATGTATGTATTATTAATCATGGTGGGTATTAGAAAATTAATCTATTTCATTGCTCCTGAGATAGTCTTTGAAGCCGTTATTTCATTTTTGTTTTACATTCCAAAGAACTGTAGGGAAGACCAACACATTTATTGCATCTTTGTCCTCTATGTTCCTGAATTACTGATAAATTGTAGATTATTATGCACAAACGATCAGTATCAATAAAAAGGGTTATATGGAATGTAAAGGTGAATTAATAAAGCCTAACTTTAGATGCAGTCTAAAGTTATAAAATTATCCATCAATGCAGATGGCGGCATACAGGTGTATTTGAAAGATTTGTTTATAGATTCTCATTTAAAAGTTTGAATAGATCAGTTTTATTATTTCCATAGTGGGGAAAAAAAGGTAATTCAGATTACAAATTGAAATTAGTTTGTTGATTTCTTTTTTCAAGAATACATGGTTTTCACAGGCAGAGAGGAGAAAGGTTGGAGTATAAAGGAAGAATACTCCATTTTACAATTTTACTCTGCCACTTTGACCTCAGTACTACCTTTCTTTTTATTCTGTACTACATTAGCAATGGGTTTGTTAGTTATGATAAGGACACACTGCAATACAAATGTAGGGTTTTAATTTCAGGGTTATTCTTGCTGCTTAAGTGTTTACAATTACTGCAAGGCCTTAAAATTCTTTTACAAGTGTTACATGGTCACTGTAGCAGTAAAATTTAGTGCCTCACAAATCTGTATTATATGACATCTGCATGACTAGGAAAAGAGACAGTATTTCAATTTTATTGACACATTTATTCCAATTTGATACTTGTGTTGGCATGTGTCCATATAGAAATATCCTATAGAAATAGGCAGAGGAAAATTTTTGCCATGAATGAAACAGAATGAAATAGTCTCAGCAAGGGAAAAGGGCAGAAGAAGTAGGAAGAAAGCTAAGCACTGCTGTGAGCAGCGTAACTAAAAAGAGTTACCCTGAGGACATTCAGCTATAGGCACTAGAGGGCATCTATTGACAAACTGAAAGCTGAAAAGCAGCTTCACTTAGTTGCAAGGACCTTCTGTATCACATAGGTACACCAATTATAGCCATTTATTGCTTATTAACTTCTCACCTCCTCCTTATATGGTTATCAAGAATACGGTGTTACCACTTCTACCCTAATTTAACAGACTATTGAAGCACAAGGTTCAGGGAAGAAGATGATTTCAGTATTTTGTATCCAAACTCTCCTCTCATTTACATTACAGTCATGGCAAACTCTCAACAAATATAATTGCTGATAACAATGAAATTTAATGGCAAAGTTGTGCCAGACAAAACAGAAAAATGAGCAAATTGGAAACCGAAAAAAAAAAGAGAAATTTAAAATGGAAAAATGGCAGTGAAATGGTGACCTTAGCTTGTTATACTAATTCCTTACTGAGCTGTCCAAGTCGAGCCTTCTCTTTTTTACCGAACAATCTTCCTATTGAAGACTTGATTCCTTTCTTCTTGGGAGCTTTGTGCAGGGAGTCTTGACTGCTGCTGACACTGCCAAGACCAATGCTTTCTGGCTCCAGTGAAGCAGGCAAACTACTGCAAAATGATAATAAAGAAATAGAATAGATAACATGTCAACATTTTTACTTTCTTCTGAGCAGCTCTGCAAATAAATTAATTGGTTATAATGTAGTAATGATCTCCCAACAAGTGAAACAATCACATTTTTAAATTACTTGGCAACATATAGAGCAACAGAAGACCACAGTTTGTCAAGCAAGGCTGAAAATAAATATTTTAACTTCGTTAAGAACAACTTATAAAAAATACAGTAGTCAGCATTCTGATTTTATTTCTAGGATTTGTAGCATTGCTGCTTCCAGTAATCATCAATACTGTACCACAAAACAGCATGTACTTTAGCATTGATAAACATTTTCAGAGTCATGCAACAGACAATGGGTAAGGTTTTTTCTCTCATGACATGAGAAACAGAGAAGAAATCAGGTCATTTTGGAATAGTTAGACAATATGATTTGAAAAAAAATAGTATGTGGGATACTGTGAAGTACTGGTCCATGGTACAAATATCTTACCTTCTGGCATCATTGTGATATGAAGAAGGAAGGGTATGAGTCATCCTGATAGCTCTGGGTGTTGGAGGAGGAGAAGTTTCACATTTGATTGTGGCTTTATCTTCACGCCCATCTTCTTCAACTACTGCAATCTGGGGGAGAGAGACTCCAATGAGAGCATACTAGCTTTTCAAGAATGTCTCAACATAGGCTGCATGATACTGTCAAGTGTCAAATAGACTAAAGCATGTAAAGTTTCAAGAGCAATTTTTTGAGCCAATTTTAAGGATTGGTTTTTTTTAAAAAAATGCTATTGGGAAAAACAATTGCCTAAATATGGCAGCTTAAAGCACATTAATGAAAGAAATGAGATTATGCTTGTAGAAGTTAATTCCCTTTTTACTGAACAGGTTGACGCACTGAAGGTCTAAACATGAAGGTTATTTCAGGTGTAAGTGGGTCTCTTGCATTAAACAGGATTATTCAGGTTAACTAAGTTTGTAAGGATATAAGAGAGAAGGGGAATACAGGCATAGACATGACCACTTTCTTCACAGTGTGTTACCAGAACAGTCAGTATGCTTGACAATAGGCATGGACAAGAAGGAATTTTGTCAGAGCATATAACGATTTATCTTAAATACCATCTTTTGTCGTAGAATCTCATCATCAGTACCATTTCTGTAAACAACTTTATATTGCTCCAGAAGACTTCAGGGAATCTGTCTGTAGCTCCTCCAGCAAGAAAGTGGTCAAAATATCTTTGAAGGTAATTCTTTTGTGTCCGTACTTCTTAAAAAATAAGTATTCCTTTAAGTTTGTGCTGTTGAGGCTGCTACTCCAAAATATCGCTGGTGGGCCTTGACTCTGTGGCTTAGCTGTGATCCCTGGAAGCTTTTCCAGGTAGGATTAAAATTATTATGTTCAGGCATTGAATGAAAAGGAGAGGAGGGGATGCAGTTGCTGGCAACGGACGCCAGCAAAGATTTAGTTACCTAAATAGCAGAGGAATGTGATAAATGTCCTCTCCCAAATTTAAAAAAAATCCCAGTATCATACCTTTCTCCGATGCTTCCTTAGGTCGCTTGGCTTAGATTGGTAACAAAAGAGACAACAATAAAAACATAACAATTAGTAAATATTATTGAAGCACAAAAAATGCCTCACATTTGTTGTTCTCACATTCATGAAGTGGGAAGCAAAGATTAATTTAATACCTTCCATATTATATGATACACTTGATGCAATAACATATGATAATCCTGGAAAAAATTCTGGGAAAGTAGGTTAGCATTTGTTTTCTAAAGAAACACTCTCCTTCAATTTCAGAAACTTAGCAAAGAATTGGACATTTCAAGCTTGTAGTAGCACTTTCTGTTTTTGAGTTTTCATATAAGTATTTATGTTATCCCCAACAGAGATTTTTTTTTAAGTTTTATCAAATATTACAAATATATTGGTGCCCCACCAAGTAAAGCCACAAAATATCATCAGCAAATACCATGCCTAAAAAAATGACTGGTATTTTCAGGAAATAAATACATATTCACCTTTCCTCTGCAGTATTACTTGGCAGTAGAAGACTGTTAGAATGGGTCTTGTTCAACCCCCTTTGCATTTTTATTCTTGGTAGATGTCTCATTCATTTAAAGAAAGCTGAAGATACTCTGCAGAATTTATTTACTCCATGGACCCAGGTTGTGGAAATTCACGCAGTCCTGCTTCTCCAGCCAACCAATACAAGGTCATTTGGCAATTTGAGTTCTAGAAACCAGGCTTCTACAAACCTCTTCCCAACTCAAAGTTTCACTTAGAGGATGTCTGACAGACTTGTGTCTGTTCCCAGCAGCAAGGAAGTGATATTCAACACTGAACTCCTGATAGAACAGCGCAGGGCATAAATGTCCTGAAATGGTTGATGAAGGTGAGGAAAGCTGTGGGCTGTGCTGCTGAGCACACTATGGCGGGATGCTTCTACTGCTTATGATAAGTCAAGAGTTCAGCTGCAAGTCAGACAGACAAATCCATCTGAGTTTTAGTACAGTTAGAGCTGGATGCCAGTGAGACCATGGCAACCTGAATTGCAGAGGCTATGCTGTCATTTCATGTTTGAATCTGATGAACCTACTGACCCAAAGGTACAGTTTTCAAATCCAGGACGCCATGCAGTGCAGGTGTCTGCTGACAGGGCAGTTCAACCACTGCCATTTACCCACAGCCAGACTGCTTACTTTGAACAGCTGGGGAAAGGGAATGAGACTGTGCTTTTGGGAAGGTGCAGCTTTGCTGAAGTAGGACATCACAGCAGCCTGCACACTCACCTCCTCCACAATGACCTGTGCAACCAATATTTTGTTTCTGCTGTTCAGCAGTGGGAACTGGGGGCAGCAGAGAATGTTATGACTGCCTGCCTGGACCTCCTCCCTGCTGACCTCAGATACCCAGGTGGCAGCAAAAACATACTAAACTGGGAGAAGCAGAGGTGGGTATGAGTAGCTGTCAGTTCCCAGGAAGAGGGAATACTTGGCTAGATGATCATCAGCAAAAGCCCCTACTTCCAGATGAGAAGAATGAACAACCAGGCTTCATTTCCAGCTGCTCTTAGCAAATTTTTCTGTTAGGAAAGGCTCCACAAGGAATCGGTACTACTTCTTCCCAGGAATGGACAACAAGGGGACATTGGTGACATTATGATTATCAGAGAAAAAGAAAATAAAAAATGAGCTTATGCATACTTTATTCCCTGTATGAGAACAGCAGAGTGGGCTGCTTTGATTGTCTCCTAGTACTTAAAGGGATTAATTCACCCTGGCTCCAAACTGCTTTGTAGCTTACACTGAACCCTGCATCTCTACTCAGTTCAGTATCAGATTTGTACATCTTAAATACACTGACGAATACTATCTTCAGATATTTGGCAGATGTACTGTTTCTTTTTGTCTAGGATCAAAATTAGATTCCTTGCAAATCCCTTTCCAAATTGAACCAGACATTTTTGAATATGTCCTCAAAGATACAGCTATGTTAGAAATTATTTGCACAGTAATTTCATGGTGGCTTGCTGTCTATTTGTGAGCCACCAGTAATATTGAAACATATCAGTTAAATGAATTAGTGGAAACCAAAGAACTTATTTTGTTTTGTGATATATGGTCATGAAGAATGCATAAAGTGCTGCAAGTATAAAAGAGCATACCAAATATAAAAGCATATCCAAATGATCACATATAAGAAGTGGTGGAATATCTTAATGTCATCTACACATTTCCTGGAAATTTAAACTCAGCAAGAGTTCCACAGACTACTGTGTAATAACTGTATCACTTAAGAACTTTCCATTAGTAAACATTTTTTACATACAAGTAATTCCAGTGATCAGTTCTGTTTCTCATTAGTTCCATGTGTGCTGAAGGCCCTTGGTAATCCAATCACTATGCCCCTAGTGAACCATGCAATGCTCAAAACTACAATAACAAAGCCCAAAGACACCAAATGTCTATAATTTAGAGAATTTGCTATCTGTATGGATGATGAAGATGTGAATGAAGAATTAGAGAGATGAGCTAGTCATACAGTGAAAAGATTAAGTACTTAATACAAGAAATATCACATCAAATACTGTCATCATAAGGTTTCTTACCAGAGTCATTACCCCCATTCTGTCCATCTCCCTGGCTGGACTGCGAGGGGTGAGCTTGGGAGTTGAGTGTCCGCTGGGAGGAGATGAGCTTGCAAGTGATGATGCTGTCACTGAGCCAGTAATGGAGGTACCTTGGTGGACTCTGGCTAGATTTAAGCCTTCCAGACTCACACTGGCTACTCTGTTCTCTATCTCTTCAGCACGCAATTCTGTCGACTCTTTCTCTTCTTGGATTAACCTTATTAAGGAAAAGAAGAATGCTCTTGTTGTATCTGCCTCTTCATATTCCCAGAGCAAAACTAAAAATCATTTCATTTCAAATGAGATTTGAATGTAAGAGCAAACAAACATGAATATCATATATAACTAAAAAATACCCCTTTCCAACATTATTTTCCTAATCACCAGTTATCAAATTATTTTACTCAACTCCTCCATCCTTAAAACCTGTTTGAGGAATGTGTCCAACAGCAAGACTTGATGTACGACATTTAGGGAATATTGATTCCTTTGCAAAGGAGGTAGAATCAGGCAGGGGGTTTAACAATCCGATTTACCATAGACAACTAATTCCAAGCTTACATTGGCTTCATCTGATTATCTTTTACTAAATCACGAAGTTAAGAGTCAAATGAAATTGGGCCATTAAGAAGGGAATTGCTAAAATAATCCATATTAATAAAACAAGAGAACACACAAAAATTGTCTGTTTTACCCCTACAATTTGATGGGAAAATGATAGCTGTTTCTAAGACCCAGTGTTTTTAAGTGATTTCATTAAATTTCTTGTTAGCAAGCAATATAAGCTTCTTAAATATCTATCATCTCAACTGGATGCTTCCAGTGGGTTCTTTAGTTTTGGTTTTAAATTGTAATTGCACCTCAAATGGAAGAATTTCTTTAAAATGATATCATTGTTTATAAGTCATTTGCCCATAAACCTATGCTAGGAGCAGTCTTTTTTGCAAAGAGGAGGAAAAATTATGAGGGATCAATGTTGGATGAGAGAATACGAAATCTGGGAAGGCTGAAACTGTGAACCAGACTTTTCTGAGTGAAATGAAGAAAGTACAATAAACAAAACCATAATATATTGAAAATAGAAATATAAAAACTCCTGTGCTGTGATAAATCTTCTTCCCTAACATCCATTTCAAAGTTTGTATAAAACATCTACAGTTCTTTTTGAAATAATGCAGGGAAGAAACTTAAAGGCCAGTAATATTTTGAATTGTAACAATGCTTTTCATTTTAGTAATCTAAATCCTGAATCATCTTGTATAATTAAACAAATCTAAGGCAAAATACATTTTTAATCTCTTTTGATATCTCAAAAAAATTTGATAAACCCTTATAGTATTTGTCAATTAAAAAAACCCAAAGAAAACATGAAATACAGTACAGTTTATAAGACTATCCTTGTAGAATGATATTCCTGAACCATATAGAAAAATAACATTACATACCTGGTCATTTAATAATGCTATGATAAAAAAAGCCTGTACTTCAGTACAAGATTAGCAGTGAGGAAATAAACCACTCTCAGTAGGCTTCCAGTAAAAAAGGCTGTATAAAAAGTGCACCCTTGCTCCCCTTTTGAGGTAAAACTGCACCTAACATCTGAGTCAAGATGCTGCGTTAAGTACAACAGTGATCTGATTCAGGGTGGCACAAATAATATCCCATTGTCATCTGCAAGTACTGACCCTTGTGAAAACCCTTTACTGTATTACTTGTTAAACTGACAAAAAGATTTGTATTGTTTAAAAACAAATATAAGTGTTGCATCTTCCTGAACTGGCCACAATGCTGAATTCTTTGTAATAACAGAAAATATGGAAAAGGTTCTTTCTTTTATGCACACTGTTTTAAAGAGATTTACCTTCCCAACACCAAAATATCTCTTTGACTCTGTACCTTGACAGGTGTAGAAAAAGGTTTGAGAAAACAGTGTAATCCTATCTCAACAAACCCACTCTGGGATAGCAAAAAATGCAAAGATCTAGATTTATAATAAAAGGCTTTTCCCTGAACAGAAAAATTACTCAAATTCAATATATTCCAACAGAGTTCTCTCTTTAAAGTTACCTTGATCAGAGAATGATTATCTTTTTCCAAATCAGTCTGTCTTGTTTTAATTTTATTTCTAACCACAGTATTTCTGTTTCTATTATTGCCAGAGAGTCCCTAACACATTTACTAACGTTTCCTTCATCTCCTGCTAGGAAAACAGACGCTAATGAGAGGATTTTTTTTCATACACCAAGTTTTTTTAAAGTAGCCCCTACTGAGAAACATGTAAGAATGCTTTAAGCTTAAAATATGGTTTCATTTATAACAAAGACTTAATTAAAACATATAATTTGATTCTCTACCACTCCATTAAATTTGCAGTGATATTATTAAGATATATTCTATTCATTACCTATTTCCAAGCACTATAATTGAACTTGGAGAATGAAAAATCCCATTCTGTGTCTACAGAGAAACTCAAAACCACGTCTGAGAAAATGTAGCTTATATTAGATTTAACACAAGGATAATTGACAGAAGAAAGCATGAAGAGCGCTGAAATAAAATATTTCTGATAGCAGGTTGCTACTGAGCAAGTGGAGTCATGCATAACAGTGAAAAAGACCTTGAAAAGAGGACTATGAAGAGCAATCTGTGAAACCTGCCATGTGTAAGCCTCCTCTAACTTACTTCTCTTCAACTGGCCAACAGTTTTTCACTTGGAAAGTTTTTTGAAAGAAATTTCTGTGGTTAGGAAAGAAAGGCTCAGTTTTATCCTCACACAATCAATACTCTTCTCTGGAAAGCAGACACGTTATCAATCCTCTAAACGAACAAGTTGTTTTCTAACTGCCATGAATGGTACCTGAACTCAAGCACTAAAGGAAGCTTCAAGCTGTAACCATGAGTGCATTGCAGCTGGTTCAGGCTACATACCTGATTTCTTTATTGATTGCATCTAGCTGCTCCTGAAGCATCATGGCCAGAGTCTGGGCATCGGAATGGCCGCTTGGTGACAGCAGGTCCATGGAGCTGAACAGTGTTTCTCTGTCATCATCATCGATGTCCGACATCTCGGTGTCGCTTTCGAACGGATGGCTGCTCAGAACACCCATCTGCTGCGTCCTGTTCCACTCGTGATCGCCAAGTGATTTCACCTGAGCAGGAATTAGGACATAGATGGCTGATGTCAGAGAAAACTGCAAAGACAAACTTTAAAAAAGTTTGAATGGAAAAGGAAAGCAAATAACACTTCAAAATACTTATTCAATTATTAGCTCTCCATTAATGCTTGCAATATTACAGCAAATAGCATAAAGTATTTTCACATAATTGTAATTTAGGTATACGATTACTATAAGGAAAGTTTATAAAAAAGACACTCTGGAAAGACAAATACTCAAGTATGTTTGAACTTTGATGTCTAAACTTCAACACTGTCTGCTCTCATTTTTTTTACAACAGTTTTCTGGGCAGGTATACAAAAAACCCTGCTCTCTGGGTTCGGTTTTCTTGTTTGGTGGGCTGGTTTTTTCTGCTCTCGCTTTCTTCCTGGAAGAAAACTCCACAAACTGTAAGCTTAGCAGCTTCAAGTAAATTTTCTTATCAGGGAATATATGAGAAGAAATTGGGGATTAACCTTTGGTTCGTCTCTGCGTACTCCCATCCGGCCTCTTCTAGGTCTCCTTATCACTTTAGTTGACCGATAGTCAGACTGGCTGTCAACCAGTGAGCCCACTGAGTACCTCAGCTCTGTTGATGTGTCCAGATGAGGTCTATGAACAGAATTACATAATTGGGCTGAGAGAGTAATAGGAATAACAACACAAGCAAATGACTTTCAGTCTAGCAACACATTTCTTTTTTTGAAACAAACTTTTACGTTATCACATAATAAATGAGAAAAACACATCACAAAACATAATTTAAAAGTGAAAAATTGAAATAATTGTATGAGAAAATTACGGAGAAACAAATAATCAAACCTCTGATTTTTTAAAAATGAAAGCTATGCATAGAAGAATTTATTGTCCAAAATTTTAACAAGAAAATGCACATTTCAGGATAATTAGAACTGGCAGCTGAATGTATTATCCTGTATATTCATAAATATGCCTGAGGTTACTCTAAGCATGTTACATGTTCATGAGTGAACATATTGATTAAAGCTTTCCCACTGTACGTCTGTGCTCTACATTACGAAAACATTAGGGAACTGACCTGTGATATTTAACATTGTTTAGGAATTACTAATTTTATTTGATGACACTTTCAGTGCTTTAATCCCCAGTTTTTCCTACAGCCCTGGTAAATCTTGGGATATTGTGGTGACGCTTATAGAGGATGACATCAGCACCTCTTTTCTTGTTTACAAACAGTGGTCCCTGACCTCTTTGTCCTTAGTCATACAGCAGCACCAGAAGTTCACTGCATGGTGTAATAAAAACATCCTAACCATGGACTGTGGAAACAGGTGAAAGAACAAAGACTCCATGCACCATTTGAGAATTCAGCCACAGAAGCAGAGACCTGAAAAATTTCTGTTTCTTAACATAGAATCTACACATAAAAATATATGAATAGCATGATCACAGTAAAAAAACACAAACCCATAGGGCAGTGACTGTTTTTATCTTCTGTGTACAGTTATTGTCTCAATAGAACTTTGTTCTCATAACCAATAATATTTGGCAGTTGTAAAGAAAGTTGTAACTATAAAAGAAACAGTCCAGGTTCCGGTCTCTAGCTGTAGATATTAATCTGCTTACCAGCTTCATTATTTTCCTGAAAACACAAACTCCAGCCAACGTGGAATTGAATACAGGCTGAGAATAGGAAGAATTTAATGCTCAGAACTGGCTATACCTGAGAGAGCTGGGAGATTCATGAGGAGGTTACATAAGGGATCGTCTACTGTTTAGCAGAACCTGCCAGATTCCCAAGATATTTAGATAGCTTATCAAGTTCAAACAGCCCCTTGACAAGGGCTAATCAGCTCCTGTTTACAGAACACAAGCTCATGATGTTCATCTACCAGGAAAAAAAGCTGCTGTTCACCATGGATGGCTCCAAATGCAAAGCTGCTGTTGCAGTAGCTCAGTAGCCAGTCTTCCTGCAAGCACTTTCAAGAAAAATGTGTTGTGTGCCTGTAGTCACATTCCCAAACGAACAAAAATTCAAAAAGTTAAAAGCATCACATCCTGAATTTCATCGACTTACACTTCTCTACATATAGAAAAATATCATTCCAAGAAATAATAAAAGGCTGAGGGAAAAACCATATCCAGGTACTTAACAAGATGTCTGAGATTTTAATGGGCAAGCAATAGCTGATGGAAAAAAAACCCAACCTATTGATTAAGAGTAACTTTAGATGAGTAAAGTGTTCCCAGTTTAGTCTTGGTCCATGAGCTTTGTCTGGCAGGTGTGCTGGCAGGTTTTAGAAACTAACATGTTGCTTGCTATGAAAAAAGCACATGGTACACAATTACCAATAAAGCAACAATTTAATCTCAAGGCACACTTTTAAGCAAGAAGGACTTTCTAGAATGACAAATTCTTTTCAGCTGTTAGGGGTTATTTTTATGGCATTTGTCTCACTATTCTTCCCATATGTATTTTTCATCAAAAAGAGGCACAATGTTAAATGACCAATTATGATGTTTTCGGATCTCTCTGAGAAACATTTTCACATTCAGCTGAAGTTCTGTGGTCTTTTGCTACACACTAAGTACAGCTGAGTTAAGCCTTGCTAATAAAGAAAAAGATATTATTTATAGAATAAATAGGATCATAAATAATATTGATGCATTTTGGCATTAAAGAGGGTTGTTTCTAATTTATTTTTAAGATCTGGGGGAAAAAAATCATGCATTTGGATACACTTTTCAAGAGATTTCATAATTTAAAAGACTTTCATTAATCTCCATAATATTTCAGTATAAACTCACTGACATAAGGCCCTGCTTACCTATGAAAAGAGTGAAAAGCAACAGTAATAATAACTGCACAGATTTTACATTTTAAAAGAAATACATGACCTTCTTTATGTGTGGTTTGAACACATCCCTGCAGTAAATGCTTGCCATTTACATTTCAACTTAAAGTTAGAAATGCTTGCTATTTCAACTTAAAGTTAGAAAACTTTTGTCACAAAATAATACCTTGACAAGGTGGGTTCAATTAAAGAACCAGCCCTCAGTTTCATTTGATCCAGTTCAGACCTCAGTTTCTCAATTTCTTCGGCAAGTCTTTCCTGGAAATAAGAAGAGTAAGATATACTTACTTATGATACAGAATAGATTTATTTTATGAGACATTGTCCTCGTAAAGTTAAACAAGTTAGCAAAGATATAGTGAATGTAACACTTACTCTAATAAGAGAAGCAAGCCTATTGAAGTCTCGCTACTGCTAAGGAGATGTATGCATCAAGAGGAGGTGGTAGCGTGTGGGCCCAATATTTCCGAGCCTAAGAATTGCTAGCTCTTCCCAAGGGAAACTTTTCAACAGTTTTCCTTATTCCACAACAATTTTGTGTAAACAATATTCCTTTCCTGTAACAATCTCTCTCCCAGGTGTTGTTTTGCTATTTCTGTTACTTAACCAATGGAGAGAAGTGTCAATCCTATGGACCAATAATGTGCCTTTTTAGTGCAGAATGTTATAAAAAGGCTGAATGAATTGTAAATAAAGCCTTCTGATTTTCTTCTGCTTTTTGACTGGAGTCAAGCATCTTTATTTCATGTCCAACAGCAACAGAACAGCACTTTACTGTTTTACCACTGCCTGGAAGTGTTGGAAGGACAAGTTTGTCCTTGAAACTTATTTTTTTCCTACTATAAAGTCAGGCACAGTTTATCATGTGATTCACCACTTGCCCTATAGAGACCAAGACTAACAGTTGGACTCAATCATCTCCGAGATCGTCTTTTCCACCCTACATGATTTTATGCATACAGGCCTTTATATTAACTGACAGAGACACAGACTTAGAGAGAACTGTGTTTTAGATGACTCAAACTGCAGCTATATGTCTTGCTCTTGTTGAGTTGATTTTACTCTAGTATGAAGTGCTGCCGGCAAAAAATGACAATATGCCACAAAATTGGATTTTTGGAACTAACTAAAAAAACTCACTATTTACAGCTGTCACTAGGGAAAACACCAGTATTCCCAAATTCTACAAATAGTTTTTATCCACTAATAAAGTGAAATCAAAGAATTTTAAAACAAATTAAGAAGAAACACAGGATGAAGATACAACACTGCTTTTCCTAGAGTTAAAAATGTTCAGTATTGCAAAAGGCTAGGAAGGATAAGGGTCTTCTATATCTATAAATAATATATCTAAATAATGTATCTCTAAATAATATTACCTAAAATAATATTATCTATAAATAATATTGATTTCAGTGAGTATTATTACTGAATTATTAACATATAATTACTGAAATAGTGTTGGGAGTATTTTTCAAATATTTATTGATTGAACAGAATTACTGAGATGACTGATACTCTATTGGTAACGCTTGACAGAGATTATTAGTATCTCATGTTGTGTCCATCTATCTGAAATTGCTTCACCAGTTTCCTCATCAAAGTGGAACAAATAATCCCTTCAACGGGGGACACTTAGAAGCTCTGGGGTCAGAACATGCAGTGACAGGACAAGGATTAATGGCTTCAAATGAAAGAGGGTAGGTTTTAGATATCAGGAAGAAATTCTTTATGGTGGGGGTGGTGGGGTACTGAAACAGGTTGTCCTTTTGGATACTTTAATCTTGCTGCCTTTCTCTACAGGTTACCTAAACGTAGGTGAAAACAAAAATTTTTTGAACAGATACCTCTTTTGTTATTTTTCTCAAAGGTCTTGATTCTTGATTCTATATGATACATTTATATTATTACAGAATGTAGCTATATTTTTAAAATTGTATGCATTTGCTTTTACAGGGATTTAATACATTGCAAAACCACTTCTGTGAATCTGAATGCAAATATATTTGTGTATCCTACTGCACTCAAGGCAGGAATAACTTCAAAACAAAATCCTACTATCTGTAATTGCAAGAAATATTTATAATCAATTTGACTGATTCACTAAACAGCATTAGGGGTTAATTTGCAAGGAATGAAGAAAGGTCAGTTTAAGCTATATTTAGAATAACGCCACTGCACTTGTTCAGAGGAATTGCATCAAATCAAAAAATTACATTCTTCACTATGAAAGTGCAACCAGTTATGCATACATCTCTGTTAAATAAGGCTTTTTGGGAATTAAAACTGATAGAAGAAAAACTCCAGAGCCAGTGAAATCAATATGAATTTTGGTATTGACTTCCTGAGGCTAGGATAGCAACCATGAACTTAGCTCAGAACAGTCAGAGACCTTCTAAGGCTATTTATTGCATCTAGGTGATTAAAGGAATTAGTATTTATATCAGGAAGATTTTTCATGATAGCTGGACAATTAGTATCCCACATACATATTTCCAAATAATTCTACATATTTTGAAAAAACTAGATAAAATCACAGCATTTTACAGTACCTTATCATGTAAGGACTCTTCCAGATTTTTCCTGAAACTTTCAGATTCTTGAATCAAAACATTCTAGAAATAAAAAGAGAAAAAATAAGCAAGGAAGAACATAGAGATACCTTAATGTAACAGATATCACTATATACCTATACACATTTAAAAAGTTCATATATGCTGGACTTCAAAATTAAAATTGCTTCAGTTGGATTATATACTAAACTTCAAATGCTTCAAGAATTCAAACTCGTAGGAGCATGTGTCTTCCAGATCAGCAAAAACTTTACATATTGGTTCAACTGAGCAACTGCCTCATCCTTACATAGTCAGTTCTCCCAACTTCCTTTGGAAAACCTGTTTCTTGCTCCATACCACATTTTGTTTCAATGATATAAACCAGAAGTACATAATCTGAGAAGTTCTGAAATACCATTCTGAAAAATGCTGAAAGATTCCCCTCAGATCATACAGAAGGTGAAACAGAAGAGGGAGTGATTAAAGAGGGCAAATACAAATGTCAGTGGCTATGAATTTTGCAGGACCACATTGTCTCACATAATGGAAAATCTGTAAATAACGTTCCTCTCCAAGGCTAGATGCTCCTTGTCCTGTGATGGCAGCATTTTATTCTTCCCAGAGGAAGTGAGGTGAAATCAGTAGGTTAAAACACTGAAATGATGGCCCATCTAAAACTAGTCATTCCTCTGTTCTTATCCACTTTCTCTCACTGCCTCATGCAGCCCATCTTGCACTGGTCCTTTCCAATCTCTTCCTCAGGCTCTTGGCTGATAAACATGTGACTCAAAATATCCAGCCATACTCACAGCAATTCTGGGAAGATACTCAAGCCCACTATTGAATTAAGTGTCAAATGTGTAAGTTCGACCACATTTGTGATAATAATTGGTAATAAAAAATCAGCACGATACCTCTATCCCAATAAAAGTAGAACATATGAGAAATCTTTATTAAGGTAAACTTTATACTGCTGTTTGTACTGTACCTTTTCTTCAAGTGCTGCCATTCTTTCTTTTAAGTGTAGCTGCAGACGCTCATTGGACTCTGTCAAAAGTCTGTCTACAGTATCTGATAATCTTTTGTTGTGCTCCTCGTTCATTTTTTCTCTTTGCCTTGCCTTTAATGTAGAATAGATGAGACAGATTGGTAGGGTCCAAAAGTACAGACTTGTATCATTAAAAAATAAATTTAAAAAGAAGGTAACTCTAACCATCTAAAAGAATTCCACGGAAAATGTAATTACAGCTACTGATTAATGCACATCCATTTTGTAACATTTTTAACTCTGCAACTGGGTGTAAATTAGTGTATTTAGATGGTGAAGTTAGCAGGAAGATGCTGCCATCACTACTACAAGCAAAACATTTACAATTAGATAGCTTTGGGTGCTGGAGTACATAATGTATCACCACACTGGCAAATGAAAGATGCACAAAAGCTGTTTGCAGTACACATACTCTTTGAAGTTCCTGATTCTTCTCTTCAAGTTGAGCTTCTAAGTGTCTCATACGTTCCTCAATGTTTCCATGCCTTTCTTCTGCCTGTAAAAAAATAGAAAGACTCTTTCTGTAATTTAGGTGTCTTTGGAAATTTTTATCTCAGTAAAGTTTAAACAAAACATAAAGCAAGCTACTACTAACTGCAAACTTAGTTTTCCAAAAACAAACTTTATTTAAACAGGCAGCTGAACAGCATTGCTTGAAATGTGTCAGCTACAAAGGCCTGTTACATCCAAGCATCAGCAAAACATTGGAGTTATTTATGAGCAATGAAATCAGCCAAATGTAACATGCAGACTGTGCATGGTTTGAACACAAACCTGCCATCATAAAATTGTAAGCTCCTGAAGCACTGAACTGCACGATGGTTGATTATCAATTATAAAAAAAAAAGTTTAAAAAAATGAAAACAAATCAGATGGATTCTATTCAGCAATAGAAAGTAAAGTCCAGTAGGACTACCTTCCTACGTATGGAGATCATTTCTTGTAGTTTAGCTTCCATAACATATTGATAATCATCAGATGAGGTAGAAGAGGTTGGATCAGACTAACAAGTCAAGGAAAAGGAGAGGGACAAAATTGAAAAATCAGAACTAAAGACACTGACACTGAACAGAACACAGCACAGAATGCTTAAAAGAAAAGCGTGACTGAAAATTTAAACTTTTAACTGACAGATTTTTACATGGAATAAACTACACTGATACTTGGTGAATAAGATGCAGTTGATGTGGAGAAACTGAAAATAATGGAATGCTTAAGAAGCTATCAACCTACACATGGAAGTTCAAGGTTAGTGATGGCTGGCTGATGACACATTACTACAGAGTGGATTCAAAGCGATACTGTCTAATCTAATGTTGTTTCTTTATTTTTTTTTTTTTTTTTTTTTTTTTTTTTTTTTTTTTTTTTTTTTTTTTTTAGATTTTGGTAAACTGAACACAAGAACCAGGCTGTCAGAGCCAACATCAGAAATTCCTGTATTATTCTTCTACCATTCTCTAGGAATGATTACAATGCATAAATACTACGTAATGGATCAGTTACACCACTATGCAATGTCATGGTACATTCCCTAATTTCTAGAAAACAGAAAGAATGTCAAAAAAGATAAGGCTCAAGCATTCATATGCCCTTTTAGAACACATTACGTAAGGCCCTTCATCCAAATAAACAATGTAGTTTTCATCTCTTAGAAAAGATCCACCCTGGTGGATCTCTTTGGAAGATCAAGCTCATCAGATAAAAAAAAGAACCTTTAAATAAAAATTCATTATTAATAATGAAAAGTTATTACTGAGTATAGAAATGGTAATCCAACCAAAGATTTGTTACTATTTCTGACACAAGTTGACCTTAATTAGGTCATTTGTGGCAAAACAGGAATATTCATGTTATTATCATATCAAACAAGTCTATATTATTATTCAAAAACTAAAGAAGCCCTTTAAAAAAAGGGAAATGCTATATTGGTTTTGTTGCTATGGAAACAGGAATGTGCATAAGGCATAGGGAGAGTGCTACTGATGACTGAGTTGTGAGCTCGCGCCTGTCAAACGCTATTTCACTCTGTCAGATTTACCCTCTCTCAAAGAGATCTGAACTCCATCTTTAGATGATCAAACTTTAATATGCACAAGAAATACTAATTTTGCAGCTGTATTTTTGTGAGACTATTTTACATATGCTTATCTACTAATGATTTAATCAGATAAATTAGGAATAGGTATCAAAGTAATGCCAGATGTTCATAATAACCTAAATACCCATAACTTAAACGCAGTAGTATTATCAGGACCTAAAGTTCATACAGAAAGCAATTGTGTGATCTAGTAATGTATAAACATAAACTGCAGCTTTTTATATGAAAACATCCACACAAGAAAATTCTGCTTTGTATAAATACAAGAATATTGCTTAATTTGAAGATCATTAGTATTCTTTTCATAGTATATTCACAAAACTCAGGTTCTTGCAAAATTTAAGAAAAAGTCTGTAATTAAACTAATTTACAAGTGCAGTTCTAGTTTCTGATCATGAAGCAGGCATATAGTGATGTACTTTAGCTTATTTATTAGCTGAAACTATTTTGTTTGTTACAACTTGAACCAGCAACAATACTTCTATAATCTTCTTTAACTTATCTCTCCATTTTACTTATTAGTCAGTTTCAGCACAACAGTGTTAATGCACTGCTTCCTCTCCCAAGGGGGTAGTTAGAAAAATAGGTTTGGAAAAGTTAAGTCCCTGTGAGTGCCGAACAGACATCTTTCCACAGAGTGACCAAATTTTATCCTGCTCTGTAGAGAATAGAATTTTCCCCTTTTTGAGTCCTGGCTGCATCATTGGTTCAATGCCATCCCTTCATGGATTTCCAAGGGTCATGAAATGACTTAAAATCACCAAAGCTCTGAGAAGACTTAAGTAATTCTACCTCTTTTGAAGCCATTTTCGTCAGGGGAGATATAGACCACTGGGGGTACCTTCCTAGAAAATTAAACTCCTCATAAGCTTCATTAGCTGACTGTGAAACTTACAAGAAAGTTACTTAAACCACTGCTTCCGGTGCCTTGAAAGGCTGCCTTGAACAGAGGCTATACAGTGTTAAAGGAATAAAGTAGATATTTATTGAAAAAGCCTTTCAAGAATACACCTTGGGCAGTAAAAGAAACCTGGTTGTGGCTACACCCAAGATGGACAATGGGTCACACTTTTTCACACTTTTGTAAGTTTTGGTTCATTTGCATATTGGGGTCAATTGTCCAATTACAGCTTCAGGTTATGAAGTCCCATCCTCCCAGTTTGCTCTCTTCAATTTCCTGTTTGTACTTTTTGGGCCTGAATCTGCAATGGTGTCCTTGGCTCTCAGGCTGGAAAAGGATTGCTTTATCTAACTAAACTGTGAGGAGACTCACTAACACCTTATATGAAGTTCAGAGTTATACACTAATGCAGCACAGAATCTGGAAAATAGGAAAATAAGGCATCACTTCCATACACTTAGTTGCAGCTTAATACAAAGTATGAAGAGAACCAAAGCAAAACCTCTGGGTTCAAAGGGATCTCATTCACATTCTCTGAAATGTGGTCCTTCCAGTCATAACCTGTCCTTGAAAAGTTAGCTGCATAATTTACCTTTTTTTTTTCCAACAAAAATGTAAATTTTTCAGTCCAAACCATGTCATAATACCTAGCAGATCTATTCAATGCAGAAAATAATTGTGATATTAGGTCTAACAATTTTAGGGAAGAAGGAATGAAATTATTGTCAGAATTATGTATGTTACCTGAATTCTTATATAGGCAACATTCTTGAATGAACATATGTTCTCTTAAGATTCTTATAGCTACCTGTTATTTCATAACTTCCTGCTGCTTTAATAATTCAGCAATGTATATGCTACCTTTACATCTCTTTGGGAGAACAGAGAAACTTGAAAGTTAATTAAAATTCAATATGCCTTAGAATCAAAACAAATGTTATTATTCTAAACACTGCAAATGTATTAGAATATTTTACATTTCCTTTATGTACCATTTGTTCTGAAAGTGTTATTATGTATTACTCTAAATGGACCAAATTATTTTATAGCCAAGATATTCTATACTAAGGCTCAAGTGCAGAGAGCAAGCAGGGGTGCACAGACTTTGCATCTACTCTGTGCTCTAAAGCTGCTAAGGGATTTTAACCATTGGTTATTCTGCACAGCCGTCTGCAACAGGGATGGGAATCAGAAGGGCAGACAGAAACACATGCATGTACTCCCATCTTCTCTGACTTGCAGAAACCCACCTGCAGACAATGAGCTCCAGTAACCTGTGTCCGCAGCTGGAACATACCCCCAAAACGAGGATTTCAACACCTCCCATCACCCTTTACGTTGAGGAAAGCTCCCAACCATGTCACAAAGAGACCCCTCCAAACAAAAAATCCCCTGTAGCAAGTCAGCTGTTAGCTAAAGGATTTGCAAATCCTTCCCTAAGGACTTTCCCAGGCCAAGCGCTTAGGATTGGTATACCTGTGGCAGTTACACTATTTTGTTGTTCTTGTATCTTAATCAGGCACAGAGATTATAAGAAATAAGCTCTTTGAGAGACTTGGAAGCCTTCCATAAAAATACTGAATGTGTCCATCTCAGCCTTGTAGTTTGAGGCACAAATCAGAGACTGAGACACCAGTGCTTGTCAGGCTTCTGTAGCAGAATTTTAGGCACACATGAGACAGCACAGACCACTGTGGACTCTGAGATTCCTAAAGAAAAGCTGTATTTCTTCAAACCTGTTTTACTAAGAATTAATTGAGTTAAGAACTGTAAATTAGAGCTCACTTGCTTGACAGGCCTTACTCTTTCTTCAATGTAAGACTTGCATATCTGTTTGCTCCTGCTCTGTACAGGAGGATTAATAAGACACATTGTGTGGTATTCAGCAACTAGAATTTAAGGTATTTAGCCAGAACATTCAGTTACAAATAGATTTGGGAAATCATGTGTCTTAAACTTGATTAAAAATATATGGACAAAAACGAATGATGTCTGACCCCTACGAGAAACCAGCATGAGCCTTAATGTTCACTTTGCACCCTCTACGCCATGGAATAGCCAGCACAAGGTAGTAACAGTCAGGAAAATTCTGCAGTGAGGGAATACCAAAGCAGCTTGTGTGATCTCTAACCCTGTTAAAACTCTGCTGGTGCTCCTGCTGCTCATGTGCCCACAAAAAAGATGTTGCTTTCACATCGTCTGTTACTGATGGCACTGCACATTTTCTAGGTCTTTGCATCTTAGTTGAAAAGAAAGAAATCCAAATTCAGATGCAGAAATTACTTGTATAATATAGGTACCAGAATTTTTTTGTTCTGAGTTGCAGGAACAAATCTAAACTTTTCTAATGGTACAAGCAATTTCCCCAGTTTTGAGACCTTGACTTTTGAACACCTGCACTCTCCAGATTTTCTACTGGCATCTTATGCTTTAGTGTATCCTTGTAATAAAGGCCTTATTCACAAAGAAAGAATGCATTAATGAACTGAGCTATGAAGTTGAAGGTGCAAATATGTGATCATGGTGACAGAGTTGCAACAGCTCACAAAGTTAACAGCTACTTGCTCACATCTAACCTGTTACCAATGTGAAAAAATGAATTTGCTCAGGTGTCCCCTTTTGCTAAACCCCAACCTTTCATCACTAGATAGTCACACTTTCTTTCCCCTCCTTTGTTTTCCCACTACTTTCTGTACCTCCAAAATTTAGTAACTCCTTCAATTTAGCTTTGTCAAATTTGCTTCTTTCATTTCTGCCTCCTATGAGGGCAAAATCTCCCATGAGAAGGGAAGCAAAGTAAGAGGGATGTTTTGAGAAGACAGGATCTTTTGTAAATGTGATATTTTCTCTGGCTTCCCTCCCTTTCAAAGATTTTTTTTTCTCTAGCCTGGAAGAGGATTTACCAACTTCTTCTCCTGTTAACACATCATATTTTCTCTCTCTCTTGTTCTCACAGAGGTTTCTGTATTAACTACATCCACTCCTTGCAGGGGAGCTTGTTTCCCATCTTTGCATCCTTCTCATGGCAGACATTCTCATTTTACTTGCTTTGCAACTTCTTCTCTGCTTAAAGCAAACCACATCCCCACATTGACACAAAACAAACATTATGTCCCACTCGCCTCCAAATCTCAAGTAATTTTTTATCACCTTTAAAATTATCTGAAGGTGTTACTATGCTAAATGTGGTTTATTATGTGTATATGGTTTCCTCTTCTCCATCTCAGTGCTTCTCTAATGCAGCTGAAAAGCATGGCTGTTACTTGTGGTGACCTGCATACAGGAATGATGGTGCAAAATGCTGACTGCTGTCTTGTGATCAGAGAAGTGACTTTGTACCTCTGCTTCACAAGCATCCAGAGGGTGAAGGACTACTAGTGGGAGTGAGTGAATGGAAGTAGGTGGATACTGACTGACCTTACTAGACCTCTCCTTGAACACATGCAAGGAGAAACTGTGTTTGACAGACTAGCCATTTGAAGATTCTGGATGTTTCTGTGTCTGTCCCTTCTGAGGAAAATAAACGTTTTCTGGGATAAAGAAAGGTTAAAACAGGAGGAATGTTCTCTCTACTAGGAACTTCCTCTTCTCCAGGACAGGCAAACAGACCAATACTGTAAGAGTGAGTAGAAGGTGGCTCAATGAGTCATGGGAATCTAAATCTTGGGATACATGCTGAGAGCTGTGCTACTTGTCATGACCAGACAGGTACCAGTGTGATGGCCAGGCAGGACGGCACAGTGTATGGGATCATGCTGTTCCAGGTTAGTCTGCCAGAGGCTGACTAACCCTCCAGTTGCTCACCCAATGGGCAGAACACAGTGAAAACAAAGCTAAAGAAAAGTTCAAATGATTCAGGTAAACTTATGGGTACTTATCCAAGTTCACTGTATAGTCCAAATTTTTGGAAGTTCACTCCTTATGGACTAGTTTGGGCATGGAAAAGTAGCAGAAAGAGATATCACTAGCTTATATACATAAAAAATGAAAAACCAACTAATTTTAAAAACTGACACAATAGAAGGATCACAATTTTAATCCTTCATTTGCAGAGTCCCAGCCCGGATTTACTATGAGCAAGAATATTAAAAAAAAAAAAAAAAAAAATTGAATGCAGAACTGCAACATGCACCTTTTTAATCTGGGGGTGGGAGTGGGGAATAATCACAGCCAAGTCCAGAACATATTTGTTCTGGTTAATGTCCACATGTAAGTAATTGGTCTTATATTTTACCCACAGCAAAGCAGATAACCCACATTACTTTACTTTAAAATACATAAAAAACATGTTAGGCTTAACTCACCTCTTCCATATGACTGTAACCTGATTAATCTCAGAGAAGCCACTTTCACTGAGATATACTAAAGGAAGGAGAATGAGGTTTGACTTTTGTTTTTTTAGTGCAGAAACAGTAGCTGATTTGGTGACTCCTCTTTTATTTGGTATACATAGACAGTGCAGTGATCACACGGCTCAGGTAGACAGGCTTCGGGGATTCTGCAGCCAGATAATTTGTGTCCTACAGACAGCAGTATGTTGGCATAAAGTCCAACCAAGGCAAAATAAATCAAGCATTATTCAGCCCCTCAGGCAGGACTTGCAGTTGTCAGTGAATAGCTGACGACATGTAAGAGCACACCAGCTAGCTAACTTAAAACTACTTAAGTAAGCTGCAGTGATTACAGCGTCCTTGGTTCATAGCCTCGTTTACGTGATCTATGAAAAGTAATGGACTTTAAACTTCAGAGCTGTCAAAGCAGCACTTTAATAAGCTCTACAGTTTGCAAAGACATTGCATACAGACACATAGGCCATAGGCCTATTTAGCCTATTGGCCAAATTATGACATTCTTTTTCATGTCATATATTTCAAGGCAGCATAATTTTAACTGAAATGCACGTCTTCAGTTTTTCATGTAATCCCTGAGAAATGAACAGAAGCAGCATCATAACCTATTTCTCAGAGTTTCCCGATTGGCAAAACCTTTGATCAAGTACATCAAAGTGAAATGGGGTGGAGCATCAGCTCTGTTCACAGCTCTCTAACCACATCCCATGAAATAATGTAAGAAGACAAACAGAGATGTATATTGCAGCTTTATGGTCACGATAAAAACAATATCTCATGGAAGTCCCTGAGTGTTCTGCATGGTTGAAATGGGATTCCTTCTTACAATTTTTGTCATTAATATATGTTCAAGGAAAAATGCAGTTGCAAAAAAAGACATGCTTGAGACTGCCAAATACTTACTGGTGGCTAATTGCTGGAGAACTTATTCGGGAAAAATCCTCTTAAAATAGAAAACAGTATTTTTAAGCTACTGAGGGCATTAGAATATATGATTATTTGCTGAATCAGAAACAACTGGGAAAAAAAAAAAAGTTAAAATGCCAAGGGGTTGCTCTTCTGTGCACCTGAGTTTTTATTACAATGCAATGAAATTTATTTGGTATTTCATGTAGCTCTTTTTGCTGATTCTTCTTGCCTTTCTGCCACCTCCCCAAATTTTCAGTCTTTCTTTCAGATTCACGCCCAATTCATACAGACCTAAAGTGACAGTACAAACCCTTGATTACTGAATAATGATCTTGCCTTAAGATACACAAATTCCCCCAGAAGCCTTCCTTTCTTTGATTCTTCTGCTTAACTAAATTAGTTAAAAATCAGACTTTAATGAGCTGCTCAGCATTTAAAGTTACACTAAAATTGGAAAACATAGGAACTGCAAAAAGTCCATCAAATTTAAAAACAGCTCAACACATAAATAGAAGCATTCCTTGGCAATAGAGAAAGGAAAGCTTAGATAAATCAGAATTTTAAATAATACAGTCTCTTCAATGCATTTTTCTGTCTGATTTTAAGAGATGAAGAGTAAACGTCACTATATGTCTTTATAAAGCTGATAATACTTGAGCTATAGTATTAACTACATGCACACCTGAAATCATTAGAGGCCAAATATAAAAAGCATGCTACTAAAAATTTATCTTTATCTTCTTATTTCTCTGTAAGATAACAGCCATATAATAAATTTCTCAAAGAAAAAAAGTTTGAAATCCACTCAGAATTTCACATTTTTCTTTGCAGATATATGATACAAAGAATCATTCAAAGAAAACCTTGTAAGCATCTACTGGAAGTTGTTTTCATTTGTGTTGCACTAACAATCCCACCTGCCACCAGGATTTGATTTTATACCACTGATTGCAATAAAATTAAGTGTTGTTTATATACTTGGTACATGAAAACGTCCAGAAGAAGTACCTGTAGGAAAGGGACTTCCCTCACTGCTGACCGTTAAATTAGAAACTCTTACATAGTAAAATGAGTCCTCCTAGAGTAGGTAAGGCTCAGCTGAAATGGAAATACATGACTTCTTTGTAAGTATAGCCTAGGCTAACTTACAGATAACTATTCTTCCTGTCATCAAAATGCAAAGAATTACAAACACAGCATTAAAACCACTCCTGTGCACATACTTATCAAAAAACCATTTTCTTCCTTCAAAGCGGCTGGATGCTACCTTTGTTGTGTCCTTGAGGTGAAGAATCAGGCTGCAAATCAGTGTTAAACAGTGGGGCTTCTGAAGCGAGCCTATTTCTCAGTACCTTAGTCAAAGCTGCAATTCTCTGAGCAAGTTCAGCCTCCACTTCAGGTAAGGTTTCAGCTTTCCTCATCGTCTGCTGCAGCTTCTGCTCAGCCAGCTCAAGACGCTCTTGCAGCTGTCTATTTTTGTCTTCCAACTGAAAGCCAAAGATAGATAAACAAGTATAAAAAATAAAAAACAATATTAAGGATTTCCCCTCCCTTTCTAAAGTATCAGTGAAAGCAAAACTCATTAACAGGCAAGACATCCCTCAGTGTGGGAGAGGTTACTGGAGAGGTATTAACCCAAGCATGGAACAATGTAGGCTGCCAGTCTTACTACTGATTTGAGGCCCAAGAATCTCACGAAAGTAAATAAAAGGACTTGTAAAATGGCACTAATTAAGATGAAAAAGCTCCACTGATGGATTTTCTTTAAATACCACTCCACTGTGGTATTTATCTGAGCAAAATAATAGTACTGATGCCATTAAAATGAGAATTTTCTGAATGGAAATACAGTCTACCTTACAGAAAAATTTACATATGAGCTAAAATGGGAAAGAAGTACAATTCTAAAAGGACAGAATTCCCAGAATAAATCACCAAACATACTTTTCTGAATGAATGGCAGTCATATCTTACGAAAAGTTAAAACTGCCATTTCATTAATTACAATTAAATCTCATTTTACAGAGGCAAAATTGAGTAAGCTGTGATAACTATTAAAGAGAAATAGGACTTTTTATAACTGCAGCATTTTCTGACCTACTGAGATGCACCACATGTTTAAGATTTTTTAACGGTTTCTGCTTTCTTGTTTAATCCAGGCAAGACAAAATGAAAAAGGAGTATGATGGTAGATTCTTTTTTAAACCTACAAAGAGCATGAAAAGCTCGGCTTCTCTCATCTCAATGCTGCAAATCACCTTTCAGTCTGACTATATATACTCTAATCCTAGTTGTTTTGATTCCTGCTTTGAGCATGCAGAACTCTGCAGCACAGCATGACTTACATTGGCAACAATAAGAACTCAGGTACAAGCATCTTACTTTTCCCATTGTTGGGTGGTTTTTTCCCTGAAAATTGAAGATACCTCTTAAAATAGTCTAAGGATGCTGGCAAAAGCTGGAGAGTTTGAATTCCAATGGTTTAATTTCCCTGAAGAAGTAGTCAAATACATATATACACACAGATACAGGGGGATGTTGCACATGTGTGCAAATATATCTGCATACAATTATAGAAGCAGAGATTATAACATCACACGGGCTAATTTCCCATATAACACTTTAAATTGTTTAAAGACATGCTAGGAAAAAAAGAAGTCTGATACTGAGGCTGTGTTTGAATGATAGAGTATGAATTATTTTCAATTCATGTTTACTTTCAGTTTATATCATATTCTTCAAATTACAAATCAGTGTTTTATGTTCCATTTACATTCCAGACTTGGAATCACCATGGAAACAAAGTACCACGAGAGAAAGCTGCACAGTCATGTTACAAGCTTTCTTAAAACATATTCACAGTTAATTTAGCTTTTTAAAATTTTATTTCCACTCTACTCATCTATAATATCATTAGAATATATTATACGCCAATTCTTTCTTGCACAAAGGATTTTTTTTAGTTCAAGCTATTTTTTAGAAATTAAAATTCCAAAATTGTTGCAAAAGAAGCAAAGATATTATGCTACTTAGGGAGTAAGACTTTGTGCACTCTATTGGAAAACAAAGCTATTTTCCAACATTGAACGTACACATTGAAATTACTGTTCACAGCTGTAATAGCTGATACGAAATTTAGAGATGCTGAAAAATATAGCATTTTTTAGATTAACTGATCTGTTGATTAAAACTGAACAGATTAACCTCTGGAAACCTCTTATAGCAAATTGACATTGTCATTGACATTAATGCAGGTACAGCACCTGACGCAGGATGGCTTCCTTGTTTGCCAGTTCATTTTCTAGCTTATCGTTCATGTCGTGTATGGAGGTGGATTCTCTCTGAGCACTGAGATAGCGCTTCTCCAGCGTGGTTATCCTTTCTTCCATATCTTCCTTTTGTGCCATTGCCTAATGTGACAGGAAAACCCTCATCAGGAACCATGCAATTAAAATGCCACACAATTTTACACCAGTTGAATTTTCATGCTAATAGTAGACAGGAGTGTAAGGTGTGCTCAACAGTAAATATTCAGTTTTAAAGAGAATTCTTTGGGATTTCTTGTAGCTATAATACAGAATCACAGGACCAGCTAGGTTGGAAATGACCTTTGAGATCAGATCCAATCTATGACACAACTTCACCTTGTCAATTAAACCACGGCACTATACCCAGTATTTTCTTAAAAGCCAATGTAACAGAAAGATAACTAACACATAATAAAATAGATTCTAGAAGCTAACCATCCACACATATTGAGAACATCTGCCTAAGAGATTATATACTGAGAAACATCACAAATTTAAGAGGAGAAAAGAGATGGAAAATTAAATTTTACTTTCAAATTTCTAGTACTGTTTCTTAATTTAAATTTTCTGTCTCCTGTGTTTTAGGGCTTTCATCAGTGCTCAACTTTTGCTGCTCATGTACACTGGCCTCTATCAGTTTGTAGCAGGTATCACGGGAACAACAATCAAGAAATATGAGGTCAGCATGGTGAGTTCCTTACCTCTCTAATGTCTCTCTGATATTTGCTGTTCATTTCCTCTGTTTTAATGAGCTCCTTTCTCGTAGTCTCTGCTTCCTGCTCTACCTCTCCCACCCGAGAAGACAATGCAGCCAAACGTTCCTTCATCTGTGCCATTTCATAGTTTTGCTTTTCCAATAGCTCCTGAAGTTCAACAACTTGGCTGGCTTCATCATTTGAGTCTATTGAGCCATTTGATAGGCGCTGCAAATGGAGAAGTGACATTGATTAATTATCTTTTAATATGGGCTCTAGCTAAAGAATTTCTAAAGCAAAGATTATTTTAACAATTACCGAAGTAACTAGGAAGGAAAAAAACCCCAATATTTTCATGGTAGATAAGATTGGTATAGTTATGAAAAAATAGAAGAAGATTAATTCATATCAATGGATTCCAGAATATGGCATCACAGAGAGATGTAAACACTTGCATTAAGAGTAGAACACTACACATTAAAAGGTTTAGTTTGGCATTATGACTATTGAGTACAGATTAAAAAAATACTTCTAAAAATCACCAAATTGCTTTCATTGGTCTTAACTTATACAGCATTTTAACTTAAATCAAGTTAAAGTCACTTGCAAAACATACTATGCTGCAGACAGGAAACAACATTAATAAATCACAAACTCAGTGCTCAGGAAGTGCTTTCAGTCTGGACAACATACTGGTTAAATTTACATCAGAAAAAAGTTCTGCTGAAGTAATTTATGTGCTGCTGAAAGCCTTGGTATGAATATAATTATAAAGAAAAAAAAATCAAGATTCCATAACACATGCTGCATTTGGGATGTGATCTCAGCAATATGACTTATATTGCAAATGATTGCAAGATAGATGTGCATTCACCAACAGGACTTGCTGGTATTTCTTCTTTACAACAGATATTCACATTAACTTTTCCAGCAAAGGCTAAGCCTATGGTTTCATGCAAATTTAATTCTCTCATGTCAAAAAAACAGGCATAAAGAGCAAACAAAATCAGAAATATTTGATATGACCTGCAACATGAAAAAATAAAACCGAATGACTAACCTGTCATTAAATTTCTTGATTATGTACAATTGTATTGGCAAAATTTATATTATGAAGCACAAGAGCAAAGCATTTTGCTGTAACTATAATTTTAAACATCATATAGAAATATTGGTCCTAAAAGGTGCTTATTTGTCCTTCAGGTGGTAATGTGTATAGCAACGTATATGTGAAAAATTCCTAGCAGGGTCTAAGGGGAAACCACCTTTCGTTAGCACTTTGTATTATTATTGTCAAAATGCATTTATACAGAAATCTTCTAGCACATTTTAGAGCATTAAATAATGGCTTTAACAGCATTCTTCTCTCAATCAGCCATAAAATGAACCCAGATCAAGATCACCTATCCCCCTGTTCATCACTGAATAAAATTAGTTTAAAAATTCACTATGTCAAGTAATTCAGGTCCAAAGTTGTATTCTTAATACTACCTAATCATATTTTACATATTTTATGTTAGCTGCTGAACCATTGCTGATATATTTTTAGGACAGCATGGTAAGATGACCATAGCAAATTAAAAACTTATTCAGACTTAGTTCGATATTTTGAAAGTGTTCAATTATTCTGCTTGAATCAAAATGCTATTAATATGCAGCAGTCACAAACTACATACTACTCAAATACTTAAACAAGATAAGAGATCCAAACTATCACACTTTGAAAATTTTGAAAATTGAAGAGAAAGTTTTTATCTATGAGAATTACAATCTGTTTTATAGGTACAATCTCATACAGCAATTTTAGCAGTTTTCACAGGTTAGCAATTTTTATCTTGCATGGAATTTTCCCTACAGCTCTATGAAGAGCAGTCCAGGAATGTTGCAAGGTTATAATAAGCCAAATACCAAATCTCAAATGCAATAAATGGCATGTGTTCATGTACCTTATGTGACATAAACCCTGGTAATTATGAAATGGTAACCCATGGTATCTGGGAGTACCTTCACTGCAAGATAAGTATTCTCTTTTCATTAATGAAGCTTTTTTCCCTTAAGATATGAATAACTGAACCACATAAATTAAATCTGAAAAACAATTTTTTTTTCTGCTACTTTACTTAGTATCCAACGCTTCTGGAAAGAGAAGTGATACTGCAGTTAGAATTTGTCTCTCACCACTAAACAATGCTATGATTAACAATTATGTATGTGTATATTTTGATCTATGCACATTAACTTGCCTCATAATTTTTTGATGAACTCTTTTCACAAAGTGCTTTAATTCTTATCATCCTTCTGCTTTGCTTTACATTTTTCCTGTATTCATATATAGAGCTAGCTGGTATTTAAAATTTCCAACTTACTAAAAAGTCAACATTTTAATTTTCCTTAGTAAGATCGGGATTAAAAAAGCTTTCTGTAAAGACACAAACAAAATTTTAAAAACTCAGTTTAAAATCTGGTATATTTAGAATTTTGAAGCATATTTCAAAAGTTTACAAGGAACTTTAACTGAAATTTTGTCAATTTTATGCCTTGTTATTATTTTATGATATATCCATTACATGGGTATATCACATACAGCAATCACTTCAAAAGACCATGGGTATAAAGTTATTAAGTATTAATTCAAGAAGTAACTGATATAACATTCCTCAGATTTTAAGGAGGGTTTTTATGAACAGTTATGGTAATAATTTTCCTTTTCTCCCATATGAAAATAGCTTGAATAAGAATGTAAAAAAATGCTATGTCAGTAGAAACAAAAAGCATTCTGTAGATGGTGCTTCAAATGCATTTTCTGAATTAGTGAAAGGAGCAGGAACCATCCCTTCTCCAGAGAAATTCCCTATGGAACAAACTGGAAGGGCAGAACTGCAGCATTTTCTTTATTACCAGTTTTAGAAATAATGTCCATGTTTGATTCTTTTTCTTGTTATTTCTCTGGCTGAATTTTTTTTTTTATCTGATTGAATTTTTTTGTTTCCTGGTATTCAAGGAGTTGTTGATGCTGTGCATCCATTGCAACACATTGCAATTAATAAATCAGTTACAATGCTGTTGATGTATATTAATTACAATCCTTCGTAAATAAACTGTTAGTTGAATATTTGAAACAATGAAATTGAATAGATCTCTGCTAATTATTACCTGAAGCACTAAAGGAAAACTTTTCAGAGAAACATACTCAAAAAGTTTCAAAATAGACAGTCTTAACTATCATATCCCTGTACTACCCCAAATACCACTAAACTGGAAGAAATAGTGTCAAATTAATTAGGGTGGTGGAAAAAAAGTACTGAAAGTAATCTGAAACAATTAGGAAATTCTTAAAGAAGGAATGTTAAAGAAAACTTTCTAACTGGTCAAAACATTCTATCAGAGAAAACAAAAAATGTACACGGTCCCTAGATCTGCCTTAGAAGTTAATCATCCAGATGAAGTGTTCAACAAGTTTTATGATGCTGTCTATCAAAGGTGGTCATGAAAAAGCTACATATGGACACACTCCTAAAGTTCAATTAGTGCACATGAAAGAATCTACGAACAGTGGCTATTTTTCCTCAAAAAAAGAAACGAGGCAAATAGCTCACATGCTTCAATGCTTTGAGGGTTTTTTGCTAACTGGTTTACCCAATACAAATACTCCATCTGTTTCTCTCGCAGTTACTTATTTAGACTTCAGTGTTGCAGAAGGGGCATCATCATATATTTTCCCCCTCATCTTTCTTGCCTTCTCCAGACGTGGCAGGTACACACAACCGCAGCGTGTGCTCACCTGCTACACACGCTGGGAGGGCCTCGGGCCTCTGCTGCTGCCCCTTTCCACAGCCTTCTCAGCCACATGAGAAATCTGGCTGGCATTGGACTGAGAGGCTCAATAGAAGCTTAAGACATCTTTTCTTGGGCCAGGTAAGAGCAAACAAAGGTTTATGAGCAATGACATCTCTACCCAGCAGTGCAGCGCTTGCATTCCTCCTCTCCTGGGAGGAATGAGGGAAAGAGCAACAGCAAGAGGATGCCAGTTGTGGGTTTTGTAACCTGGGATGTTTTTGCTTTTTTTTTTTTTTTTTCTGTTATATCACCATATCACTACACTAGATAAATAACTGATATAGGATAAATAACATGGTTGTTACTATGGGTTATAAATATACTCTCCTTCATAAAGAAAAACTTTACACTCACCCAAATATAGTTAAACAAGATAGGAGGAGAAACAGAAAGGATGGAATAATCATCAAGTAAATCTGATGATGGTGATGGTACTAACTCTAACAGGTGACAGACTGCAGAGACATGAATAAGGGGATAATAGGGAGTTAACAAGAAATATTTGGGGGGAGAAGTAAAATTTTAATTTCTTAAGGTTGTGGAAATGTAGGAGGAAAGTAAATGTTCCCTAGCACTGAACAGTATGAAAAGGAAAATATCATCACTCGAGCATGCTTTTCCTTCTTTCAAGATCCAAAAAGCACAGCAGTAAGACAATCTGCTGCTCACACAGGAATGTCAGCAGGAAGAAGACAGCAAATTGGAGCATTCCAAATAACCATAAATCCCCCCTATATTGGTGCTTCTTTGTACATGAGATAATAAAAGAAAAAGAAGCTGCAGACTAGGTTACTAGAAAAAAACCAAGAACAATGGTAAAAGGAACACCACGAGAAATTGTAAAGTAAGGCTAATCTTACTTTATTTGTAGTCTCTGTTAATCTAATTCCTACTGCCCTTTCGATTAAACCCTAGCAAAATAACACTGGAGGCAAACTAATTGGAATTACACCTAAGGTAAAATAATAATTGTAAAAAAACCCAGTAGGGACACCAGTCTACAGAAGTTCACAAAAAAAAATAAAAAAAGGTAAAATTGTCCCAGGTTATATAGTAAAGTTATTTTCCATTTTATTTTGTAGGAAGAACTTACATTCAACTACATATGTGGTAAAATGTACATGAAAACCTAATTTTTTTTTAAAATAAAATCCCAAGAAGAGTAAAAAATCTCCTCTAGGTGATATTTTCTCTCTAGGTGTAAAAGTTCAGACACAAAGTATTTGGTCTAAAATACTATCCACCAGTAATTAATTATGTATTTTGTGCTAGACTTTAACCTCAGAGAGTAGTGAGAAGGAAACCAGTAACATCTCACAAGGTTATCTCTGAACAACCTGCAGCGGAGACAGGACCCATTAACGTGACAGAACCCCTCATTTGTGCCTCTTAGTTTTGGTAGCACAAGCACAGGTGGTTCACAGGATGTCCATATGCACAAGCATTTCCATGTCAGAGAACTAAATTAAACTCAGTCTAACCATAAGGTACCTTTGAATAATTGAAAGTAATCTAAAAATTCAGTCTGGTCTTTAAGAATTCCGAGAAGAAGTATTTTTATGGTGTCAGCACTGGGTTGTGCAGTGTGTGTGTGTGTGTGTGTATGTGTATTTTCCCATTTTATTTATGATGTTGTTTAATTAAACCCTAAAATTGTGTGCCTTTTGTGTACTCTTTACTAGGACAATCTCTAAATGGTGAATAACACTAATTGACACTTCTTTTTTAAAGGAGTATTGGCAAGTTCATGGCACCATAAATCCTTACTGCACCATGGTCCTCACACTAAAATTTTGTCCCAAATCCCAGGGGAAAAAAAAGATTATTTTTAGCTCTATAATAATGGATATGCTCCTTTCAACTTAGAAAATCTGGTCATGAAGGCCACATCATCAGGGAAGAGATAGAAATACAGTTTGCTTCACAGGTCAAATAAACTTACCTGAATTCTACAGTATAGGAATATCAAAAAATAACTAAAATAACCACCAAGCTAAATTATAAAGTCATTTAGTTTTGTGAAAACAATAGCAAAAATCAATGCTGCAAACAGTAATAGTGATATTGTTTGAGATATAAGAATAAAAAAAAAGTTACCACAGGATGCTTTTTACTGTAGTGTAGAGCTCTTCCCCCCCCCCCGCCCCATTCCATTCAAATGCCTTATCCAAAAGTTTCAAAAGAAACTGATACTAACAAAGACACATTGCTATGCAACAGACCAAACCCAAAGGACAACTAAACAAGCAAGAGCAGCAGCAGCAGCATTATCATTCACGTAACTAGTACACAAACTGGAGGGTGTAAAGCTATGCCCAAACCAATAGCATTAAACCTAAGCTGTCACAGTCATTTCTAAGTGGTTGATTGCCTCTGTGTTTGAAAATCATTCTACTTCTCTAGGTTGTTTGACACATTTTGGTCCATGTCAGGCAGTAATCTGATCATTAGAGGTCTCCTCTTCAGTTGCTCTGAATTGTCTCCAACCTCTAATCAGCTATCAAATACAATATTCTCTCAAGAGAAATTTTTCTTCCTTACTCCACTACTGATGTAAAAATAGCTACCTTCTCCAGCACTTTTCTTTCTAAACATCCTCAGTTGCTCTTTCTACTGAGCCATCAAAAGGCTCCTAGTTTTGTTACTAATTTAAAGATCTAGAATGTCTGTTTCCTGATCAGCTTTCAGCTCTTATTCATCTTTCTGCTGCCTGTGATCATCTGTCCCACTTTAGTCCTTTTGCAAAATGAGAGAGGGGAGGGCATTCACTTGATGGGTGTGCATTTTTTTTCTTGTTGCTGGTCTCTTCCAAAATGCCTGGCAAATGTTTCTCTTTTACACTATTAGAAGACTGTCTCAGCTCTCACAGATAGAAATCAGTTACTACTCCTTTATTTTAAGGGCTATCTAGCTGTTCAAATCAAACTATATACACACCAACTCAACCCTGATTTGCTTTGACTAACACCGTTTTCTTAGTAGCCTCCCTATTCTACCATTAAAAATTGTCCTGGCAGCTACTTGCAGTAAATCATCCAGCAAAGGCCAGTCAGCCTTGCTGACAGCAATGCTGTCAGCTATCTCAGTCCTTGAAATGTGAAATTCCCCCTTTAAAGCTGTGTTAAAGCTGTGTAGCATATAGAAGTTTCTACTAGGTAAAAAGGAAAAGAAACTTGTATGAATGAAAGGCACACTAATTTGTATGAAAAAAGCAAAGAACTGATTTCTTGACTAAGACCTAAGTCTATTGATTTATCATTTAAACTATGCATAAGTAATGAAGCTCTCTATGCTATAGTGTGGGGCACTAAGTATTCATAGTCCCACAGCCATACTGTTAAGCAGAACAGTACTTGCAAAATATTTGCCTAGACTCCTGAAAGAACACTGCATACTGTCCTTATATTCATGAAGACTTCTAATCCCAGCTGCAGCTTTTATCCATGCTTCCTTTCACTCAATACTCCACACCTCCCCAGGTGTGTCAAACCATCAACATTCATTAAGTCCCCCTCAGCACATGATTCTTTAAGTAGCTTTATCAATATTAATCCAGAAGGAGATGATTAGAAAACCAGAAAGATATCTGCACTGCTTGTAAACAAACTCATCATCTGCTTATCAAATGTATTTTGTATTTTTTCTCTAATTCTTGCTTTGGGGCAAGAATCACACCTCCCAGTAATTTTTATACATCACATTTATACATATGTCCTTCCTTCACTCCTTTCTCTGCCATTTCACTACGTTGTTGAAAGGAAAGATTTTAAATATTTTCAGTAAAAAGTGAAACTGGAAGTTTTCTGCAGATTTCTACTAATTATGCAAAAACATGCATCAGAAAATCCAAAAATAATCAAGTCCAAAAACCAGAACAGATTCTGATAATTGCTCTGAAAGACATTTGCTACTTTTATTAATAGTATTCGATTTGCACTCTGAACATTTTAGCCCACTATATTTGCCTTGGCAAAACACCTTTTACTCCTACAGGATACAATGCCTACAATTTTTGTCAATGTTTTCACAGATTTTTGTATTCATAACCTACTGATTTAATTTTGAATATTTGATTTAATTATTGTAATATGTTAGTGTTATGAGTAAGAAGAAAAAACATGATTCTTAAATAAGCTAAATGTGACAGACTGAGGTTTATTATAAAGCAAAACACCCAGCTGTTTAGTTCTTGCAAAAAGTAATTACATATGTCTCTGAATTGCTCATAAAATGTAACAGCTGGTCTTCATTGCACCAGAAATATCAGGCTTTTTCACCTATCCTGTATATGTATCTATTTCCATTTGTTTCTGGTATTCTTCTGAAGGGAATTACCAATTTCTATTGGTAAAACAGCCCTTACTATAGGTAGGACCAGTGTGCTTCCAAGGAGAAACACCTTGATTTACACTTCACCTAAATACTTAGCTTTTGTGCTGTTGGTGTAACAGAAATCCATGCTGAAGTGGATTTGTCAAGCAGGAAAATTTTTGATGTATCACTGCCATCTTTGAGGATAAAAAATAGTCATTCCTCAGGGTAATTAATCTCTGATAAAACTCCATTAACTTCAGTGAAATTATTGCAATGATTTTTTAATATATTTGAATTAAAATACACAGAACAGAATTTAGGAATATTCTCCATTATGAAAGAGAAACAAACAAAATACTATTGCAGCTGAAAGGGATACTGTAATGGTGGACATTTAATTTGTACAACATGAGAAGATCTCCTCTTTTTCAAAGCAACTTTAACGTTCCCTAATTTGCATATGATCATTTCTGAAAATATTGTTTTACTGAATAATTCAACTTTTATGGTTCTTGAGGAAGCTGAAATAAATACCAGTAGGAAACAATGAGTTTATCTGAAAACAAACCCTTTATTCACAGTATCTTATTTTTGGCTGTTCAGTCCCACTGTTGCAGCATCCGTCCTTGCTTCCCTAGATTTCCCAGTGTGCACCTTACTCACTGGGAGTTTTCTCTTTCCTGGCTTTCGCTTGTGGGGCAATCAGACAATTGTCCTAAGAGATTAAGTGGAGGATCTGAGTGGCAGCAAGTGGACACAGATTCAAGTAGGAGAATATCAGGTAACAGAAATTGTTGCATCTTAATTCCCACAGCAGGTGATCTTTGTCAGATGTTCTTTGAAGCAATTCTTCAAAGTCCTTTAAAGCTCCTCTCTTTGTGCAAGTTGGCCTCTTAGCAAGTTTCTATATTTGCTAGCTTTTAAGTTTCTCTTCCCTAAATAATAAGGAGTTTATGATGGCCACCAAGGTAAATGTAGAAAGGTGGAGAGCAGCTAGTGCAGAGGATATGAATTAGAGTGCACTGGCTGATCTGTGTCAATACAGCCTCCTCTTAACTCCCTATCCAGAATGCTTTCATTACCATAATGAGAATAATCTAGTAAGCAAAAGCCTTTATTTCAGCTTAACCTGACCAACCTAAATAGTTTTTATTAGGGAACATAAAAATTTTCTGGACATAATATTCTAGAAATATTCAATTTTTAAAAAGATAATAATATATTATGTTGGATTTCATTCCTCTTTTTAATGTTTATATATGCCGATTTCTTGAAGGATGTAAGCAATGAACCCAATGGCTCAAATCAGAAGATATGGCTTGCAAAGAAAGTGGGAAATCAGACATTTTCAGCTAAACAGTGTAGTTGTATTTAAAAGCACAACTGAGTGGGGAGAACACTGTTTATCAAAATTTCACAGATGTGTCTGTGAGTAGGATTTTGCAGAAAGGGTAGTGTAGCTGAACTGTATTTGTTTACTGTGTGTCTCTAAACCATATAGATTACTCAAAGGAAAATACATATAAGCTGAAAAATGTGTAAAATTAATGCCTACACTGCCAGTGCACCATTGTAAATTGGATTGACTATAAAATAAAGAATGATGACAGCTATTTTTTCTAAGTATGATTTATGCCACTGTTCATCATATGGCATTACATGAAAATGCACAATTAGAGATCCAAGCGGCAGCTCTTCTCATTTCAGCTGTCTACCAAATGCTGTGTTATGCTATCATTTTAATTTAATAACTCTGAAGCAAGAGAAGAAGATGCCCAACTTGGTTTTTACCAATGTTGAAATCTAAGTCTAAGGAGAAAACCTGCTTTCTAAATCAGTCTCTACATTTTGTTGTCATTCAGCATTAAGCAGCAAATGCTTGGTTGGAATTCTATACATCTATTTCTTACTGAAGGAGTATTAAGTAAGTAGCCTCTCTCTATACAAGCATGGATGAGAATTTGAAGAATGTCTATAGGCAGCACAGAGAAAAATTACTTTTTCTGGTTTTTAGGTCTCTAATATCCCCATAGGGTCTCTTTTTGCAGGAACGTTTGCATATACAGCCTTCCTCATATATATGCCACTACACCTTGCTCTTCTGTATGCAACATACAAAGGGTCACTCAGCAGCACATAGTGCTCATAGCATTATGCAAAAAATTCCAAGAAAAGTTTGATATAAGTTGTGGATCTAACTCAACACCCTATCAAAGAACCCTGCCCATTTGCATTTGTTTTCCACTTACACAAGCTCATGTTTTTTTGTCTTGGTTTCAGTAGACTCTAAATGGATATCCCATAAAATATTTATATTACTAAAATCTAAAGCCTGATTATTTATCATATACATTGTTAGATGTAATGACAACTAACATTTTATACCTTTTCATGAACCTTTTGCCCTGGCTCCATTCCTTCAATATGCTCTGATTCAGCAGGCCCTTCCCCAGCTGCCATTTTCCTTTGAATGTGTGCATTTTGTTCTCGCAAAGCTACAATCTGAAAAAGAAAAAAAAAAGTGGTAAATATATATAAGAAACCAGAAAAAAACTGAGCAGGCAATTTTAAAAATCTATTAACAATTCAATCTTATGTTGGCCATTTGTTGTATTTGCAAAATTAGGTCATTATATGCAGAGAGGTTTAAACCCCAAATGTACTAATGATATCTTAACGCCATTAAGGACGCAAAGGAGCAAATGACGATAGTCAACACTGTCTTGTCTTCTATCCTGATTTTGTGGTAGGACACATTTTTTTAGCTTGAAAGATGAAACAGCAGCTAGCCATTGATTTTTTTAACACTGTGAGAACAAGACTTACTCTTTTATACAGAATTCAATGAATGCCAAACTTGTGCTATAGGAAAACAGTACCAAGAGGCTATGAATCAAACCCAAGTGATGTAAAAGTGGTAGCTTTCTGTCAGCCTGCCATCTGTTAGTAACAGCAACATACGTTTTACATGGCTTTTATTAAGAAAAGCATGGGCATTAACACCCTCTACTATTCATTGACTGTTTAATCATTGACATATATAAGTAGGTTTTATTGTATGTAAAATACTGGTTATTTATTGGTAATGCTACCAAAATTCCCATGCAGCTACTGGAAAATAGGCTGCTTTCTCTCTGACTTTGTGGCTTACTCTCAAGCAATACACAGTAGATAAAGATTTAAGTTCTAATTATTTTTTTACATTGTATACTATGATAAGCTGGAAGATCTGGCTAATATGAACAATTTATTTTGATAAATTGCACAGTTAGATATCTCTGTATTGTTCTGCTTTAACGAGCACATATACTAAATGATTTACCTGACGAATAACATTATGTATTAAATACAGTAGAACACTGGTAGGATGCATAGATGCCATTTTTGGAAAGCTGGTGTAAGTTAAAGGTTTCTGTCACCATATTTTGTCTGCATAGGTTCTGAGAAACACCCTAAAAGACTGTCCTAGAATACAAAAGCATGGGGTAGGAGGGAGAATTTTAGGTAGTACTACCTGGTAAGTGTGTGCAGCAGCCAAGATTTTGTGGAACATTTATTAAATTAAATTAAATTAAATTAAATTAAATTAAATTAAATTAAATTAAATTAAATTAAATTAAATTAAATTAAATTTTGTTTTAATTGACATCAAGACAAACTTACTTTGATGTGAATAATTTATTTTTAATTTGATTTTTTTTTCAAATGCGTTTAAGTTATATTTAAGTACTTACTGTAAAGACCATTTAAATCACTTTGACCAACATTTGAGATGTAAGAGCACCGCTTTAAACAATTCTCCCTTATTTTAAATGTTGAAAATTGCTGTAATATGAGATTCTGATCAGCAGGATGATTCACTGCTTAATAAAAATTCCAAGTTACCCTGTAGAAGTCATATACTCCCACTGATTTCAGTGCCAAGACCAAGACTTGAAGGCAACATTTCATCCAAGCAATTATAGGAAACTACAAGAGTGGGAATTAAAACTGTCTGAGACAATCTGTGTCTTTAGAGGTTATACAAATACACTGAACTTTAAAACATTTTGCTTAAATAAGAGAATTACATCAGTCTCAAGTAACAGAAAAAAGACTGGTATAATCCATTAGCATACTCCTGCTTTTTATACAATCAGTAATTTAATACTTGTGGTTTGTTTTCTGAACAGCTTCACTCAATTCTTTTTCTTTATGATTCAAATAGCTCTCACATTAAAACTACTGAAATTATTGCTTCCACTGAACAAAATTAGCCATCAATTAGTGCTAAAAGATATTTTCAGGTAGATTGAGATACTTCAACACACATAAAATTCTGATTGATGTAGACCAACTACACATAACATGAAAAAAATGTAAAATCACAGGATATATTAATTGACAGGCAACAATATATCTGGATTTTTCATATGATAAACTTTCGTTGATCCATTAAAAAGCAAACATCAGTATGCCTTCATTTTGAATTATCACTGTATCTACAGAAATCCTCAACAACCCCTTAGCTGAATAAGAATACTCTTTAAACACTAGTGTAAAACATTGTCATTTCATCATGTATTTGAAAGAGTTTAATTTTTCTTAGCCTCTGTGGGTCTTTAGGTACCACCACTTTCCAGGGAAAAAATAAGAAAAAAATCAATTGTCCCTTTTAGATGATAGGCAAATAAAATGATGCAATGTTGTTTATCATTGTTTGGAGGGATTTTCTTGATTTTTTAATGTTTGGAAACAATCTCTTTGCCAAAAATCCATAATTTTTAAGCATTACAGTTTCAATTATTTTGTTACTCTAATGAATGCAGAGCAAATATATACAGGAACAATAAAGAGTTTGAAGTCTGGCACATTGAAGAAGTTTCAGCTCTTGAGTAGTCATCAGATAACAGATCTAAACTGTGAAGAACCACACAGCTGAACTGTTTTCATACTTGTTCTATTCTTGATTTAATGAATGTATTAGGGCAGAATTAGTGCTCCTAAGGAAGCACAGAAATTCTTCAGTGTCATTCAAATAAAAATAAATTTTTACTTTTTACTCAGTTGAAACAAAAGTTTTTAATTGTTATCATACACACTTTTTATTACTTAATTTTTTCTGATTTAACTTTCAATAATGTGCAATTTATTTTTTTAAATTTTTTTTTTTGCAAATGTGCTCATTTAATTACTGAACTATTTGTGTAACATTTTAAACAGGTTGTCAAAAAGTGGAAGAACAGTTGATGATCTGGGTGAAGACACAGAGGACTAAATTTTTCCTAGGTAGATTCCAAAACCTCTGAAATTCTAATGATCATTACAACAGCAGACAGCAATAAAAACAGGGATCCAGGTAAGAAAATGATTGCTCAATGTAGATGAAATTTTGTAATATTATTCTTGAGAAATGCCTATCTGTTCTAAGACTTTTTATGTTTACGACATCCAGCTTAAAATATCTATGTCAAAACATGTCCACAGACCGCTTTCCAAGTACCTACTTACTATCTAACCTCTAATGTTAAATTCCTAATGGTTACCATGCTTTGTTCTTTGTTTTGGAAAGTAAAAGGTAATAGTCTTGAGAATGGCATCATAGTTGCTGAGAACAAATCAAAATACCCCCCACTTCCTGTCCCAAGACAGATTAATAGAAAATAAATGTGGATAAATACCATTATTCTGTTTAGGATTGTTGTACCCTGTCCTGGGTTATGGTGTGGAATGTATTCTATCACTATCTTCACGAACTGATAAATCCAATTGTTGGAGCAGTGCTCTTCCCAAACCCCCTGAGCTATTTTCTGTTAATGGCCCATCAATGCCTTGCCCATGACTCATAGATAACTCCCTCTGGGAGCTATCTCTCTTTAATGGGCCATCAAGGACCTCCCCGTATGACTCATAATCCCATTGTGAGATGCTCCGCCCAGGGGGATGAGCCAAGCATTCTCACCTCGATATAAACT
>VZUI01014306.1:0-14062 GCA_013401135.1 Cettia cetti | reverse complement strand
CCTCCCTCCCTCCCTCCCTCCCTCCCTCCCTCCCTTCCTCCCTTCCTCCCTTCCTTCCTTCCTTCCTGTTGTTCATATGTCAACCCATGAAATTTCCCTTTTTTTCCCCCACAACTCTCTTCTCTTTCTATATGAGGTGGAGAGTAGTGAGCAAGTCTCTCTGTGACTGCTTGTCACATTAAACTATGTCCTTTTTGGAACCCAGCATAGGGTTTGAAAATTTGAGAAAACAACAGAGCTGACTCAAGTGTATCAAAACAAATTTGTTATATGCACTCACTCCATCAGTTTAATAGTCACTGGCAACAATGTTGATTTATTTGCTCTCAGAGCTGTTGCACGTGTTCTTAGTTGTGTCACGTAACACATTTGTAGTATGTGTTCCCTGTTGCATTGTTTATCATCTCTGGGGGTTGGGTTTAGGCTATCATGTTGTTATACTTTGTAATACTGACTTATTATATGATAAAACTGTTGGCCGTGACACTAATCTGGTATTTGTACTCAGTATTGCCATCAACTCTGTACTTCAGGAGCCATCTATTGGGAACTATTAATAATTACACTTTTTACCTTTCCTCCTCAGAGAGCTGATCTATGGGGAAGATACGTTATCCATCTTCTCCTTCTCTTCCAAAGTTAAAATAGTTCTTGAGAATTTTGAATATCAATGGGATTTTCAAACTATCATGTTCCTATTTCTATGTCTCTTGAATGTATTGCTGGTCTTGTTTAAGGTGAAAAAAAACTACATACGAATACCTTTCAGAGATCTACCCTGACGCTGGATAGCTATGAGTGGCAGGGTGTGTGGGATGGTATGGGCAAGAGCCTAGGACTGTGGTCAGCTCCAGCCTCTTGGAATTACGCCCTTGAATAAGCTTAGAAATCCAGAGACACAAATCACTGCAATGCGCTGAGACCTGGCCCAGCCTACTGAGTCCTGTTCTATCAAGTAACCTCAAGAAGAAGGGAAGGGGTCTGAATACAATGACAAAACAACATTTGGCTATTCCAACCCTGGTCCCAAGAAGCAGGTTATTCCAGCCTCAGCGACGGGCATTGTGGCTATGTAAACCCCAGTGAGAGACACTGCAGCTGAACCAAAGGACCAATCCATGCCAGTATCAGTCCTCCCAAAGGACCCTTCTGTTGGGGCGGTGCTGAAGGTTGAAGAGCAATTGCCAGTCACTACCACAATGGTGCTCTGACAGCAATAGCACACTGAGAGTTGCTGATTCTAATCCATAAGATGGTCCCTGAACTGGAGATCTAAGGAGTAATCAGCAAGACTGCCTCACCTTTTAACAGTCCCATATGGTCAGTGCAAAAGCCCAATGGAGACTAACAGCAGGCTACCGTGGCCCACCACCCCTGAGCACTGCCGTATTGGACCTGCTGGAACCTAAATACAAGCTGCAGTCAAAGGAAGCCAAGCAGTAAGCCACAAGTGATATTGCTAATGCAGCTTTCTCCGTTCCTTGGGCAGCAGCAGGACACAGTTTGCTTCCATTTGGAGGAAAATCCAGAAGACCTGGAACTGACTGTCCAGGGGTGGAAACACAGCCCTACCATCAACCATGGACTAATCCAGACTGCACTGGAACAGTGTGAAACTACATTGATGATATCATTGTGTGTGTGACAACACAGCAAAAGTTTTTGAGAAAAGGGAAGAAAATAGACCAAATTCCTCTGAAAGACAGTTTTGCCATAAAATAAAGTAAGGTCAAGTAACCTGAACAAGAAATTCTGTTTTTAGGAATAAAATAGCAAGATAGAAATTGTCAGATCCCAGTGGTTGTGATCAACAAAGTAACAGCAATTAGTAAAAAAAAATATATTCTGTATTTTTTTTTATCTTTCTTACACATTGTGGAGTTTTGTAGAATGCATGTTCCAAATTACAGCCTGATTGTCAGCCCTCTCCATCAAGTCACCCAGAAGAATGATTTGACATAGGGTCCTGATTCACAACAAGCCACTGAACAAATCAAACAGGCGATAGCCCATTCAGTAGCTCTCAGGCCACTCTGGACAGAGCAAGAGATTAAAACATATGCTCTACGCTGCAGCTAGGGAGAATGGCCTTTCCTAGGTACTTATGGAGAAAGCATCAGAAAAGACTAGAGGTCAGGCCCCAGGTTTTGGATGTCTGGTGCTCAGAGCATCTGAAGCCCACTATACTCCAGCTGGAAAAGAGATATTGGCAGCTTTTGAAGAGATTTGAGCTGCTTTGGAAGTGATTGATACTAAAGCACAGCTTCTTCTGGCATTCCATTTGCTGGTGCTGACTTGGATGTTCAGTGGGAAGATCTCTATACATCATGCAACTCATCCTACATGGAGTTAAGTGGATCACACTGAACTCACAATGGATTCAAATAGGATACCCAAGTGACAGGAATTTTGGAAGTGATCATGGATTGAACAGAGAGAAGGCTAAGGTTTCAGAATATTGCCAGAGAAGGAAACACTGTACAAAGATCTACCAGAAAAAGATAACAATATGCCCTTTTCACTGCTGGATTCTGTAGTAATAAAAAAAAATAATTGAAGGTGGAATGCTGCCATATGGAGTCCCCCACAACAAGTCACAGAAACTGCTGAAAGTGAAGGTGAATTGAGTCAGTTTGCAGAGGAGAAAGCTATCCATCTGGCTTTAGATTCTACAATAGCTGAATGAGAAAAATGGCCAATACTTTACTTCTATAGTGACTCAAGGATGGTTGCAAATGCCCTGTGGATGTGGTTACAACAATGGAAGCAGAGAAACTTGCAGCACAGAGGTAAATCCACCTGGGCTGTTGAACTGTGGCATGATTTTACTACCTGGGTGGAGACAACTTCGTAGATTATCACATGCAACATATCAAATTTGCAATTCGCACTGGGACAGTGACACATAATCAGCTATATTCCCCCTATGAATGTTTTCTTTTACTAATTTCTTTTAAAAACCCGCAATTTACAAAAAAAAGGTATTGATTTAAAAACTATGGCAGGTTATCCTAAAGTTAATATTTTAAAATATATATAGAACAAGAGACACTGAATGGTTATTGATATGGAGAAAATATTTAACAGACAGTATCAATATTCCTCTCTCCAGTTTTATTAGCATAGTTAGGGGTTTTTTTGCTAGAAAGAGAAATCCAATTCTATTTCAAAAATAGCATGCCATGTTGAAATTTTAAATAGAATTTAGGCAGCTTTTCAGCCATAGTCTTAAATGTTTTCCTAATTTCCTATTTTGTTGCATTTTCCATCTTCCACAAGGTTGTGCAAATAATCGTGCAATGACATACTCTGATCTCCCACGATTTAATATCTAAAATCCATTCAGAAGGACTGTATTGCATTCAGATGCATAAAAGTTTGAGAGATTAGGAGCAGAGACTCTATTTTCAAGTTAAATATTTATGCCTTATAAGAACCTTTTGGCTTCCTAAATTTCCAAAGAACAATGTGACCATGTGCTTCAGTTACAAAGGAAACCAAACTGTTTATGGCCTCCAGTGTCATGAGCTAGATTGAGTCTGTAACTGACGGAGGTGTCAATACATATATAATCCTCTAAGCACAGCTAGACTTAGACCACTCTGGTGCACCCAGGAATAAAAGGGAAAGGATCTTAACACTAAGTTTTCCTTTAGTTCCAGTTCCTTTAATGGTACATCTAAAATTAGACACTTCCTGCTTGACAAAATCCATGCCAGACATCTAAGTTAAAGGAATTACCAAAGGTCTGTGCTAACTAGAAAACAGACAGGGTCATTAATATTGGTTGTATTTTTCTTTGAAATAAAGGCATAGACAATCCTCACCCATTTTTTTTTAAGATTTCAGTCTTTTATACATGCAAAGTTTTCTTATAGCTTTATGTTGTCATTCTGCTGTAAATTGATTAATCTTATACGGTGATTTTTCTTTGACTGGTAACTATCTATGAGAAATAAGAAACTTCCAGATGTGCTTGTAAGAAAAAGTACTTTGTAGAATTTACCAGTCTGTGCTTCTCAGTGATGGAATGAAACGACTTTGTTAATTTTTTTGCCAGTATGCCAAGTCTTGGTCTAAGTAGTCAGTTCTTTCAAGATTTTTTTTTTTTCTTTCAGTTACAAAACACAACTAAATATTTTCAGCTGCTAGCTTTATTGCTCTTCTGGTATACTGCTCTGGAAATTCAAAAAAAAGTCAACAAATGTGTAAGCCCAATAGGTCAAAGTTCTCAAGAATGCCAGATAAATGGAAGCCTAAATAGCAAAACGAGCAAGAATCAGGTAATTTTTTAGATAAAAATAGTGACTAATTCTCATTTATCTGCAAGTTTGTCATAACAGCAGAATATGATCCAGATACTGAGATGGAAGTCCTGTAGGCAGATTACGTAAGTATATGTAGAAGCATAGATTTATTTTTTAATGACTGGTTTGTCACTACAACATTCACTCACTCATAATAAACTAAATCCAAATAATTACTTTAAGTAGAAATTCTAGAATTAATGGGAATATTTTAGCTTTAAAATTTGTATTCACTAGTAATACTTTCTGTAAACATAAAAGATCAAAGAAAAACTTGCTATAAATTATGTAGGACAATAGCTTCCATTGAGAATTCAAGATAATATAATCTTCTTATTTAACTTTTCATCTCATTCAGGTCTTTTACTTTAAGTCAAAGTAATTTTCTAAGAGTTTGAAATGAAATGTAAACCTGGGTCTCCTGCCAACATGTTTTTATTACTGAGATATTTTACTAGGATAGGAAGTAGGACTGCAAACCTTCATTTGTTTTGTTCCTTGTACCATATGTAACTTCCATTTTCTTGGACAGGTTCTCATTCTATGACAAATATACTTCAAATGTCACATTATGAACTTTTTCTGGACTTGATACACCTTTCTACTCTTTCATTTAAGTGTAATTGTATCATTCTTTCTACCCAACAGAAAAATTCAAACCCTCAGTAATTAAGACTAATTAAAAATGGTTTCAGAAAGTAGCAAAACTTAAAGTACTGGGGAAGAATCTAGGACACAGAAAAAGTAATCGTATTTTGTCAATACTTGGAGGAAATAAGAGAAAATCTTCAGGTTAGTACAGCCTGCATTTTAGATATTCTATTTATTGTACATTACTTGGTTGAGAACAAGATAAGTAAATAATTAATGCCACTGAACAGAACAAGAATGGCAAAGGTTCTCCAAATAAACCTAATTTTAGACTGGATATAGAGACATAAGAGAAGTGAAAGAAATTTCATATATTCATCAGTCATCAAAATGTAGATATAAAACAGTTGTGAAATTGTTGATTCACAGCAAATTTGGAGAGGCACAGAATCTGAAAAGCTATTTGGCTGGCAGACAGAAAATTTCCCCAAGGGCGTTTGAAACAAAATTGTATTTTATTACCAAATCTGAAGTACAGGTGCAGAAACAATGAATATAAAGGTTTTGGGTCGTATCTAAATATTAGAAAGCAGTAAGGAGATTTGGTTTAGTTTAGTCTTTGTGCAGGACAAATATCCTTTCAAATACCTGTTTACAGACTTCATAAAAAGCTAATCAAGACATGGTGATGTATCAGATCCTGCATCCCTCTTCAGAAGGCACAAAGGGACATAGCTAGATTTCGTTATCTGGTGGAGGCCTTCGTTCTCAAAAATCTACTGTCAAACAGTAGCTGTACACAAAATGAATGAGAAGTCACTTTTAAATCATTCACTTTTCTGACTGCATTTTATTATTTCTCTACTTCATTTATGGTTTATAAAGTTTATCCACAATAGTATCCATTTAGTTTAAACAAACTGATCACCTAAAGCCTTGGGAAAGTTCAAGTACAGTCAATTAACATCACCAACACTAAAGGCAGCGCTACTTTTCTGTCAAGAAAATTGTCCTACTTTTCCTTTTAAGTCTCATGTGCTTTCATACTTTCAAATAACCTAAGTTTACGATCATATGTCAGTTTTTTGCTGCTAAAGGAATACACAAAAACAGACTTCAAAGCCATCTTTGTTCTGCACATGCATATCAAAGAAAACATCTATTTTATTTTGCTGCATCAAAGGCTATTAAGTACTATTTTAACATTTGGGAAATAACACAATTTGACATTCAATGAACTTAATGTTCATCAGTGTGCCTTCATTAATTCCTTTGCTAGATTTTAACTTTTTGAAGTCACATCAAAAGTTCAGAAATCATATATACTAAAAATCATAAAAATATATACACATGCATATGTATGTATTTATATAGTTTTATATAAACACATTTTTATAATGGACCATTTTATTTAGAAAAGTTTTAAAGTTTATGATTGTAATTTTACATTTTTGTGAAAGGCAATATTTCTATTAATTATTGGTTTGTAGTTAATTTATACAATCACCTCACAGCTGCTATGGTTTCCTGATCCTTTTCTTCTTTGATTCATTTATGGAAATCTTACACCTTCTTGAAAAGTTCCAACTCTGAAGTATTTTAAGCTCTTGTTGAGGTTAATCAAAGTCACTTAAAAGCAATCCTTAAAGCTTCTTCACTACATAACAAATTAAACTTTCTTCACAAATGCATTTTAGAATAGTGGCATGGATTTAGAGTCTCAGGTAAAGTGTGACTCTCATGCTCACCAGTGGACAGAAAATTCATACTTGTGAGACTGCCTGTGGTTTTCAGGACTGAAAGTTTGGTGTTTTAAAACAAACTTTTCTCCTTGACTGGTCTCTTCCAGTACCATGTAGCATTAAGAATTCTCATTTCTTTCTTGTTATTTTCTTTGTGCCATGGAATGTCTAAAGTTTGTTTGATTTTGATGTTTGTTTTTGTTGTTTGTTTTTTTCAACAACTTTGCTTACCATGGTCTGTGATGATGTAACATATACAGTTCAATGTTTGGATATCCACTTGGATATCCAAAGTACAGCTAGAACTAATTATTGTTTAAGGCAATCTCACCAGATGAAAGAAGATCAATTAGCTTGGAACTTATGACCCATTATTGAGTTATCCTATTCTTTGCTAAATAAAGCACAGGGTTAAGCATAGATAATCAATGGCATTGTAAGCATTCTTGAGTTTTTCTGCAGATATTCTAAAGCTTTTGTGTATTAAAATAACAAGGATTTTTTGTATATTTTAAAGAAAGAACGAACAAAGGTTAAAAAACAGAACTGGACAATACAGCCACTAGGATTATTCATTCAACCAGAGCAAAGAAAAACAAAGAAATTTGCAAAAGTAATGGTAAATTGACATTTGTCCAATTTACCCCAGATAAGACATCAGACTTCAGACATTTATTTCAAAATTTTCAGCAATAAACATTTTGAAAATTTTGCTGCTGAAATAAAAAGAATTTATCATGCTATGCCTTTATCTAGTGTTTCTTTTCTTACATTCTTTGTATTGCCATTCCTAAGTCTTCCCTTTCCCTCCCAGTGTACAGGTTTCTGAGAATGATAGAATGATTTAAGACTGAAATCTGATCCAGAAGTTAACTGTGCCAGTACTCTGGTCAAAGCAAGTCTACAGCTGATCAGATTACTCACAGCCATGGTAGGTCAAATCTGAACACACCATACAAATTTACAGCATCTGATCATCACTATAATAAAAAAGATAAATATCACAGAATATTCTGAGTTGGAAGGGACCCGCAAGGATCATCAATTCCAACTCTGCAGTTACTGGCTCATATGTGGATCAAATCTGCAACCTCAATATTATTCAGTCCATGCTCCAACCAACTATATCCCAGCATTTAATTAAAATTTCCAATGTCTCCACTTATATCCATTGCTTTTGTCCTATCACTGTGTACCTCTGGGAGGAGTCCGGCTCCAGTTCCTCTGGATCCTCCAGAGAGATATCAATAGGCAGCAACAAAGTCTACAGTTCTGTCCTTGAAACTGAACAAATCCAGGTCCCCAACTCACACCAATACACCCTGTGCTCCAGCCCTCAGCCATCTTGGTGACTGTTCTTAGACTTAGCCAAAAGATAAATATCCTTCTTGCAGCAGGCAGCCCAAAAACTGAATGCAGTACTCCAGATGAGGTCATGCAAGCGCCAAATAGAGGGATCAGGTCTTTGGTCCTGCTGACTACACTCTTGCCAACACAGCCCAGGATGTATTTGGTCTCCTCGGCTGCAAAGCATGCTACCAACACACATCTGAGCAGCCAGGATAGCTAAAGCCCTGGTAAAATTAAATCTCACTGGGGATGTCAAAGGCAGCAAGAAAAGCTTCTACAGGTACCTATTGGGATAAAAAAAATGACTAGGGAAAATGTGGTCCATCTCCAAAAGAAAACAGGAGAACTGGTTGCCAGGACATGGAAAAGGCTGAGGTACTCAAGAACCTTCACATCAATCTTCACCAGCATGGTGCTCCAGCCACACTTCCCAAGTCTCAGAAGACAAAGGCAGGTACTGGGAAAATGAAGAACCTCCTGCCATAGGAGGAGTACAGGTTTGAGACAATTTAAGGAACCTGAAGGTGAACAAGTACCTGGCACCTGATGAGATGTGCAGCCACAGGTCCTTGCGGAACTGGCAGATAAAGTGGCTAAGTCACTACCCATTATACTTGAAGAGTCATGGCAGTCCAGTGAGGTACCCACTGACTAGAAAAGGGGCAATATAATGCCCATTTTTAAAAATAGAAGCAAAGACCTGGGGAACTACAGTCCAGTCAGCCTCACCTCAAGGCCCAGAAAGATCACAGAATTATAGAAAAATTTAGGTTAGAAAAGACCCTCCAGGATGATCAAATCCAGCTGAGCTTTGGCCTTCATTATTTCATTTGTACGTGAGTTACCAATGTCTGTGTATCCATACCATGAAGACTGTTTCTGTTGCCACTATCTCCATACATCCTTTTCAGGTATGATCTCAGTCAGGAACTCCATGTTCATCCATACTTGCCTTTTGCCTTGAGTCTTTGAGAGGAAGAGACAATTCTCATGCCCTGAAGAGGTATGCTTAAAGATGAGTCAGTTCCCCTGGACCCTTTTGAACTCCAGGACAGTTTCCCATGGGATATGCCTCACAGCTCCCAGAGCAGGCTGAAAGGTGCTCTTCTGAAGTCCAGAGATGTAATTCTGGTATTGCTCACTCCTCTCAGAAACTCAAATTCCATAGCCTCTGCCATGAAAACTGCATACTTGTTTGTTTGCAGGCACTCTCCACAGTGCTAAAGAGCAATCAAACTGCTCATAGCCATTGTATTCAGGGGCCTGCCACTTTGGGGTGAGGCACACTCCCCCAGATGTCATTAAACAAAACCCTCACCAGAGCATCCAACAAAAGTCACACACCTTGTGACCACCATCACCACCACATACTCCTGACACCTGCCCTGCTTTTGCAGCAAGTGGAATTGTACACAGGTATCTGCACAAGCAAACAAAAAAGCACTGTCACAGGAAAAGATGTTCAAGCCTTGTGTTTTTAATCAAACCATGGCTGAAGGAGTTTATTTTAGATTTCATGACAAGCAATCAGTTAATGAGACATTAAGGAACTGGTCAGGGAAAGACAAGGGAGGAGTGTGCAAGTACCCCTAACTACAAAATTAGAGAAAATCACTCACAAAATGTAATAAAACCAGACACAAAATGTAATAAAAAGCCTAGTTTTCAGAAATTTTCTCCACTGAAATTATCATACTTCCTTTTCTTTTCAAACCTACACACAATGTCTAAGTTAGGTGCAAAATAAGAGGAAAAAGTAAACTGCCAGTGGTTTAGCTTAAAAGGTAAAATAAATTTAAAGCCATGATCCTGCTCTAACTGCTTTGCAGTTCATTATTTGGACTACATGAAGTGTGAAGACCATTTCCAACATACAAGACTCTGTAATTCTATATTTATATAGGACAGAAATATATAGTCTACAGACACAATGGCAATTTGAATAATTCTTGTTGTTTGGAGACGTAATAAAAATTTTTAAAGGATTAGAAGTCTCTTGTGCTGTCAATTACATTATTATTAAATTTATTTTCATAGCACTTATATCCTCCATATACTTAATTTACAGCTATTATATGCGGCTTCATTATCAATGCTTCCGTAGTGGTTTGAGTGTCCACAAGAATCATTCACTCTTTCCTACTACTGTGAGATAGGATTAGGAGAAAAGCAAAGCAGGCTCAAACTTGAAGGGTGTAAAGATAGATTTATTAACACATACTAAAAGAAAATAATGAGAATCAAAATGAAACCTTCAAAGTACTTTTCCCTCCACACGAACTGTTCACTTTCCCACTGACAACATAAAAGAGACAAAACCTGTCATTTTCAGTCAGCTTCACCACTTAAAAATAATTTTTCATCAGTTCTTAGGGAGAGGAATCTCTCTTAGAGCTTCCATGGAGACATTGCCACAAGAAAACAGTCCCCTGGTGGCTCCCATGTCACAAATCTGCAGCCACCCAGAAAAACTCGGCAAACTGTGAATTCCCCTCCCATTAGCAGCTTTCCTGTTGGCTGCACTCGTTTACCATATCAGTTTATTTAGGGTACCATTTAAGGATGCTTCTTCTAGTATGAAACAAACGTTCTCTTCCTTTATCTCCAGAATCACCTTCATGTCAAGGAACAGAGGTCTCTTTTTCCCTGGGAGCAAAGGACTTCCTATCACCTTCTCTTTATCTTCCTCCGTTCAAATTCTCCATTAAATCTCAGTTATATCAGTCACAATTTTAACTAGAACTCTGCATCCTCCTAAACAGCATTCATATGTTACAGGGAAATTTTTTCCATTCTCCACGGCCTCACAAGAGAAGTCCAGCCTAAAATGCCAACTCCTCAATCCTTTTTCCCAATTAGTCTTTCACTCCCTCTTCAATGACTTCCGTCTCATGCCGTGTCTTCTCTACGTTTCACTCTGCCCTTTTCATTTCACTCAAAAGGAGGATTAGAGTTTTAAAAGTTTCATCTGCCAAGGAAAGAGTTAACACTCTCCCGGGCCTCCAGATGGTCATGAGATCTCAGCCAGGCAGCGGCCGCTCTAAGCTGTCGGGTCTCAAAGCCGTGCCGAGGGAGGAAAGCTCAGGAACGCCGGCCACGATCTCTCCCGTGGCTGGGCTTTTCACCCCCCGCCACCCCTCGGTGTTATGCGGTGGGCCCAGCCCAGCCCAGGCTCGGCGCTGCTCCCGGGGAACATCTCCCTCGGCCCAGCCGGTGGCGTGGGGCCGGCCTTAGGGCCGGCTGGATGTCAACAGCCGTGGCTTCCCCTTCCCCACCGGCAGCCACGGCCCCAGCCCAGCCCTGCCAGGGCTGCAGCGGCGGCAGAGCCCGGCTGCGCCGTGCCAGGCCCAGGGCGAGTGGGGCGGGGAGTGGAGCGGGGCCATCCCGCTGCTCCTGTTACCTCTCTCAAATCCTGGAAGAAAGAGAGAAAGAGAGATTTTCCCGCGGTTCTTCTGATTTTTAAGCCTGTGTCTCCCCAGAGGCGTGTCATCTCTCTAATTGGTCAATCAAGCTGTCTACTTCAAAGCCACTCACTAATTGGTTTTTTGCTATAGCTTGCTTAAAAAAATCCCTTCCGTGCTAAACCAGCACAGCTTGTCACTACCAAATGCAGCTGAATGGCTGTCTCTAGGATTAAGGTCCAAAGGATGCCTTTGTATTGACTAACTAAATAAAGGCATGCTGCAAAATCACTAGAGTAAGAAAGCTGCCAGGCCTTAGCTGAACATCACTCTGGAACAGTTTAGGGGAAAAAAAAAATCTTTTGTTACCTTTACTTAGATATGAATTCACAGGAAAATGAAACACATAAGTAGAAGACTTAGAAGTGATGTATTTCTGTGAATCTGTCATCTTTCACTGCTATGCACTGGTTCACACCTCTGAATAGACTAAAAGATCTGGTCAGCAACGTGCATAGGAAGAAGTTAACTCCTGCCTGAAATATACAATAAATTCAAGTATTATCACAGCATGAGCTGGTAATAAACTACTTTGACTGCAAAACTCTGGAACTCCATATGATTCTGAACCTGTATCATGCTTTAAACCAGCAGTTTCAGCTATGGCTAACCCAGTGAAGCCTGTGTGTATGGCATAGTAACTTCTCTGGAGAAAAAGAGACATGAATCAGACTGGGGAGTGAGGGATGGGGGAAATGCCTGTTTATTATTCTTGAAATGTAATTTACCATTTGAATCTGTGAATTTGAACATATATCTCCATTTCACTCAGCTCATACCTTAGATGAACATACCATACTTGAGATTAAGCCTTAGTACTCAAATATCCCAGAGGTACACACATCTACTATTTTCAGGAGACTGCTGCTACAAAAGTGATTAAAATGTATTTGTAAATGATAGATAGTTCTAAAATAGATAAATCTTAGGTCAGTATAAAATAAATACCAATTCTATAATCAGGGTTCAAACAATTCTCCCACAATCAGAGATTAAAAGACCTCTTGATTCTCTTTTGGTCAACACTCAAATGAGTATTTTAACTTTTGATGAAATGATTTCTTGTTTTATATCTTTAGATGAAATACCGTTTATTCTTACAGCTCCAAGACGGCAATTTTCCATACTTCTAAATATATAAAGAACTCATAGCTCTCACTTTCTCTGACTCATGCACAATAGCAAAATATTACCTCAATGCACATCCCTCTAGTATGACACCAGACTACCTTCCTATAATACTGTAGTCTTTAAACACTTTACTTCATATAAATTCAGGATACAGTTTGATAATGTGATCTGGGAATGTAACTGTGTGATTTCTGTTTTTATATGAGTCTCTCAGAAAACATTTTTACCTGTTTAAAATTATGAATTGAATGTTATATTTGTTTGTTGCATACGAAAAGAATGGATTAGAGAATGTCTCACCTTAAATTCATGACTGTTTTTTCTCTAAAGACTATAACTTCTTCAAAAAGAAATCAAACTACCTGGGAAACAATAAGCAGTTCATATCTAATAGAAACTTAATAGCTTGAGGCAAATGCATCAGTCACCCAAAGAATAGGTGGATGATGCAAATCTGAAACCAGACTTAACTCTTGCGCAATTACTACGGTTCAAGAAAATAGTAATATTCTATGCAACTTTATGTGACTAAATGCCTTCATAAGCTTATTCTATAAACACAAATAGTTTATTATTCTCTGTAAATCATATTCATTTGAAGAAAAGACTATAAATAGGTGTCACAGACCGAAATGTTGTAATTTATGGCCTAAACATCTTCATGAAGGGTCTTTGCCTATTTATAGCAAAACTATATTACGAAAGCTGCAGAGAAGACCACCCCACCCTAAACAGGCCTTCTAACTGAGGCCCTGAGCTGATCCCTGATGGAGATAAGATAAAGTAAACTCAGGTCTGGGGAGAAAAGAACACTTTTACAGAGGCATCTAGTTTAGTGCCCTTGGGGTGGAGACTGCAGCCCCAGGACTGTCAGCTGCCAGGCTCGAACAGACCCTCACACCAACGGACAGGGGAGGAGAGGTTTTTGGGTGTGTGGTGAAAAAGCCTCTGGTCACAGGCAGAGAACACCCATCCTCTGCTGTGCAGAGGAGCCCAGCTGAGGTCCCCTCATCTGGGAACACCTTATCCACAGAGGGGGTGACATGGCCCATCAAAGACCCCCCAGAGGGTCCCCAGACTTTGCACCATGATGCAACAAATCCAGAGTGTTGCAAGGGACAGTGTCAAACCTGACCCCCACAGGAGGCACCTGGGCATTCCCACCTGGCCCAAAATGTTTATTAATCCACTGGATTCTATACTTTCTGATGTGGTGCTGCGGCAGGGGACACCTACCACCATGAAGACCAAAGGGAGACGAGCAACGAGACATCCTTGGGACCCTGGGATGGGTGATTTGCTTCCACCTAACCCCTGTCACTCTCTCTCTCCCCCAAACCCCTATGCACTCTTTTTCTCTCCCTTTCTTTCTCTCTTTCTCTCTTGATTTCTCTTTTCTTTTCTTCTTTTCTTTTCTTCCCTTCCCTTCCCTTCCCTTCCCTTCCCTTCCCTTCCCTTCCCTTCCCTTCCCTTCCCTTCC
>VZUI01014303.1:0-77428 GCA_013401135.1 Cettia cetti | reverse complement strand
TTTTTTTTTTTTTTTTTTTTTTTTTTTTTTTTTTTTTTTTTTTTTTTTTTTTTTTTTTTTTTAGTTCTGTTGTCCTTCAGCTTTTTAGGTTTGTTTTTACATTTTTCTTCACTAGTGTTTTTTGGGGTTTTTTATTGTGCTTAAAAATACCCTAGATTGCACCAAAAATGCCAACCCAAAATAGGATCGGCAACAAAGGTTCAGCTGACAGTGTGTAAATAGACCCAGCAATCCCTGATTCAGCTGTCCTCCCTGCTCAGCACAGTTTTTCAGCATGTAGACAGTGAAGCATGTAAATGTTATTTTCTAAACACTGCATGTCCAAATGATCTAGACAGGATCATGGAACAGAACCTGGTTTGAAAAGCTGCCCTCCCAGCCGCCCCCCCTGCCTGCCCCACCGGGGGGCTTTGAGAAGCAGGGCATGTTCAAGTTGCCAATCAAGCTCTTATGCAAAGTCCTGCTAAAGTTCAGTGCACTTTTTAAAGTATTTCGGGGTTTGGTACATTTTAAAGAAATACTCCTTAGCATAATGAGCTGTGCATATCTTCTCCATGTTCATTAGTTGCATGCTAATGACTATGTTTAAAATTCCTTCTTATCTTGTTTTCTGATTGATGGGAACTTGAACCAAACCTCTAGACTTCCAGACCTTGCTGAGTTACTGTTGTTTTCATTGGCAGAATAAATCTTTTGATGTGAAAAGTATTGTGCACTATTCTGATTCCTTGTTCAGTCCTATATTGTATATTATTTATCAACATCTATTTTGATTTCTCTGGGTATCTGATGCGGTTCTGTATTGTATGACAGCCTCTATTATTTAACAGACCAGCAGGATTTTTTTACCTTCTGCTGTTGCAACATAGGACAAAGGAATTGCATGCCGCTCTTTATTTTTGTCTGCTTTTCTTCTTTGCTATAGCTGCTTGGGTTAAAAGACAAACAAACAAACAAATCTCTGTGGACTTCAAAGAGATCACATTTTTTAAAAAATGGAAAATAATTTCTTTAAGCTAGGCTGTTTTGCTGTGTTCTCTCCTGTTTTTCTTTTCTTTCCTCTTTTTTTTTTTTTAATTCTGAAAAGAAATAGCAGGCTGTAGGCACTGCCTGTGGCTTGCTAGCCTTGCTTCTTGTGTGGTCTGTGCAGACTTTATGATTTATTCAGCTAATGGGAAAGGAGCATGACCCCCAGTGGCCACAGAAAGAGAGCTGCATGTGGGTTTAATGCTTTCACCACAAAAATGTCTGCTATGACTAAGCTGTGTGGCTGAAGTCACTGTCTGAATGGTGCTAAAAAGGAACTTAGGCATTAAGTGTGCACTATTTACTATAGATTGGCTCTTGGGATTAGGCCAAGGGTTTCTTACTCAGTTTCAAAGAATAGCATGGAAGCTGCTAGGAAAATTAGAGCTGTGCAATTTATTTTTACCAGTCTCCCCAGTGAGTGACCCAGTGAAGGATTTGCCTCATAACACTTTTTTTTCATCAGTTACCAAAGAGCAATTCAGAATGTACTGGTTTGTTCAGAAGTTTTACCGGGCTTATTGTTTACATTTTCCCATCTCCTACTTTTCTTCATGTTAACATGACTTTCTAACAGTATTTTTCTTCATGTATTGCTTAGAACTGTAGAAGAAAATAGATTTGGACAACCTTTGAACATCATTGCCTGAGACCAGTTACAGTACGATACTCTGTTTAAAAGGATGAAACTGTGGGCTGAATTAGGGTCTGCCCTTGTCTTTGCTCAAGAGAGCTGCAAAACCACAAATTCTTCATTGGGAAGAAACTGAAATCTTCTGTTTTATTATGGTAACACTGCCACTAGGTTTACTTGATTTTGTTGACTTTTAAGGGCAGGTTAAAATGCGCTATATCTATTTTCTTACTGACAGCTAAGTGCCTTTATGTGGATGTATTAAAAAACAAGCCCACCACCACTACCTGTATTGAGAGAAAAAATTGTAAAGTGCTTTGTAGTCTTTAAAAAGCATTCAGAAATTCTGCTTTCCCAGCACTTCGTGCCATGTATGAAACCCACTGGAGAATTAAAAATTAATCACAAACACTTTGCTAGTGGTTTTGTTTGTTTGTTTTCTGGAAAATGTTCTTTGTTATCTGAAAATGGTTTGCACTCCTCTTAACAAGTAAATATTCAAGAGAATGAGGGGAAAAAAAATACAGATCTAGGAACTGATATTCCGGATTTATTCTGTCCTTCCACAATTTGATGTTGGTCAGCTCTAGCAACAGTAACTTCAGTATAATAAAAAGCAAGATTTGGTGCTAGTATTTAATGAAGTTACTGAAACATGTAGAGAAAGAAAACTATAAAATCAAGTATAAAATGTATTATATTCTTTTAGTATCAAATATCTAACAGGGTAAAAGTGGCAAATTTTTGTTACTAAGTTTTGGAAAATGTGAAGAATTATAATTTAACTGATTTTATGTAAATAAAAATACTTTACATGTACGTCTTTGCATTTTGTCTTGCAGTCTTGTTGATTTTTGTCTTGTAACCAAAATTTTAAAATCTAGATGACAAATGTTAAGATCCTAAACTGTATTTCTGCATATGAGCATCAGTTTCTATAATTGCTGAGAACCCACAAAACAGAAGTCACTTAAGTGAAAGAGTACTGCAAGTGTTTTGCAGTTTTAAAATTCAGGCCATTTTAAGTTATATATATTATTGGGGAAAAAAATGTCATGTCATGTCATGCAACATTTCTTTTTGGAGAATTGTGGGCATCACTTGAAAGATTATGTGCATAGGAAAATATGGTGAATTCTTTGGTGAAAAAGGCTAGATATATTACTATTTTGTTTTTATAAGAATATATTTTTGTTTTGCGTTTTGAAACAATTTTTCCTGTGTGTATAGCAGTTAGTTTTAATGAATTCCAAAATATTGTTTGTATCTTGTCAGATGAAACCCCTGAAAATAACTTGTTAAACTGAAACAGGTTTTAAAAATCTTTTTTTTTTTCCTTTAGACAGGAACTGAAAGAAGTTATTCACAAAGTTCTGTTTCATAATCTTAAGGCACAGAGGTTTGAAATTTTTGCCTGACTCTGGTAGGCAGTTTATCCTTCCTGTCCAGTTTTCTGGGTTGTCTGAAATAAGGGTCGAATTCTCAAGGTGGAAGACTTCCTGCTGTGCTTAGTTTATTCCTGATTCTTGCACAACCAGGAACAAAAAATGTGAAGAAATGGGCAGTGATGCTGTTATCTAAGCACTGCAGTGAAAATGGAGTGAGGGGGTCCTGCAGTAAAGGATTAGGCCTGGTTTTAACCTTAGAAACGTTTGTATTTCCTGCCTAGAGGAGGGCTCTGACTTCATGCTGCCCTGTAACCCAAGACTAGAATGATGTGGTGATTGTACCATAAGAGAATTTGAAAAGCCACAGCTTTGGGTTATACCGAGCATATTTGCAGGGCTGCTGTACATTGTGGAGAAGTTCCTCTCTGCAGGCTATGGGGGATGGTAAGGAGAACTGTACAAGAGCAGTGGGAATAATAATCCTGAAAGTCTCCTTACCTACAGCAAGCAAACTGGTGTGTGTGGTGTGCAGCACAGATGCCTTGTCAGCAAGAGGCAGGGCAGAGGGACAGCTGGATGTGTCTGGCGTGCAGGTGTTTCAGCTGGTATTCACACTGGCTACTGGCAAACAGATTTTTTTCTCCTTTTTTTTTTCTTTAATTTCTTTTTTGGTGGAGGAGGAAGAGACAGTGGGAGGTAAAGAAAGAAGAGGGATCACCCACAGTCATTTCCCAGAATGGAAGAGGAGAAAAGCAACACATCAGTTCAACTTCTGTTTACACATAGAACTGGCTCAACTTTCCTTTGCAAGTATAAATCAAATGGTACAGACTTGGGATGTTTTTCTCTCTCCTGTGAAGACAGCCTCTTCTCTTTTTTTTTTTTTGACTTATGAGAATTGTGTTAGTACTTCAGGAGTTCTGCATTGCAAGTTGTAAACTTGACTCTGGGCTTTTTTGACTGAAAGCAGCAATTTTCTCTTCAGTAGGTTTCTTATTCCCTGGAAAGTTATGTAGTTACTTGTGTCACTAAGAACTGCTTCAGCAACATAAAGTGATTACACATTCAGTAGCTTTAGATCCTTCCTTGGGAGCATTTTTTTCTGAGGAAAATGTTTTCCAGATTATCATGACTGCACCTGCTTTCTGTGACTGAAGCGTGAAGGGCATGGAGAAGTTATTTGAATTCCGAAATTCTTGACAGTGATTTCTGAAGTGATTGACAGCTGGTAAAAACTAGAGTAGCTCTTGGGATATTCACACCTAAGTCAAGCTAAAGGACAACTCAGAGAAGTTGTAGCTGATCTGCAAGCTTAACTTCACTGTTTTGTGCAATTTAGGCTTTTGATAATGAGATCCTAGTATAAATTTCTGCAGTCTGTCTGTACTCACATAAATATTACAGTTGAAATACATCTCTCATAATTCCTTTTTTCCTTTTTTTTTTTCCTTTTTTTTTAGTTTGGTTTGGTTTTTGTTGGTGATGGTTTTTTGCTTTTTTTCTTTCCCCTTATGTAAATGTAGCAGTCAGGAATCAGGAATAATATATCTCTACTGGACATGTGCCATTTAGGCCTACATCTGTTTTCTGACAGTAGCTAGTTTCAGATGCCTTGAAAGGGAGTATATAGCAATGCAAATTATTTTTATTATTGTTACTGTATTTGCTACAGTACAATATTACTACCAGATGCCACTTGGGGGTTGCATCTCTCCTCATTTGGGATATGCATTATACTTAAATCTTGTCAACCACTTTTCAGTTTTGTCAAGGCTGCGTTGGAACCATCACTTAGAGTAGAGAAAATCATAATGTGCTTCCTCAGTTTGTTGCACTTTGGTTCCCATTCTATCAGCATCATTTCCCATAGAGCTTGATTTTGCTCTTGAGTCAAAGGGCAGAGTTTTCTCATGATTGTCCATTAGCTAGTCATAAGATCTGAATGATTTTGATCTTTTAGTTTATGGGAACATTGACTTCCATGTCGCTGAAAGCTAAGCTAAGATGCCATTTCTTGCTGGAATTTCTGATACAGTTTTAGAATGGCAATTATGGTTTAGTTATTATAATAACAGTCAGGGCTCTAGCCTGTTTCTTCATCCTTAAGGCTTGCTTTCCTTCTCCTCGGAGCTGCTCTATTAATATCATACAGTGGTTTGGTGAACAAGTTTGCTGTAGCACAGATTACTATATGCATCTTCTTGGACCAAACTAGAGCTAATAATATGTAACATACAAGTAAGTGATGTCATTGTTTCAGAGAATGCCTTCTAAACAATTGGGAGTTTTTCCCTTCACCAATCAATATGCTGACATATTTAGTCATGTAGACGTTATTGTCTATACTATAATTGCTTGGATTTATGTAGGCCTTTAGGAGACAAATTATTTGGGTTTGATTTTTGGTTCTCTAATAGAATATTCTTGAGAGTGTGTAACTGCAATCTCGTCACATTCTGGTTGATATTTAATTTCTTCTTATTGGAATGTGTGTATGAATATTCCCTAAACAGACAAGTGATCTGTGCAGCCTAATTACTTCCCTCTTCCCAAATAATTTCAGGTCTTTGGATGAAAGTCACTATGCTATTCTATGGATTTTTCACCTAATTTAGAACTAGTTCTTCCAAATCTAGAATCAGTTGTTTGCATTGGGAAATGCTAGACAGACCCTGACACTATAATTTTCTCACATAACTTTCTGCTTCTTTTTTTGCTTTGCCTTTTAAATATATTTTCTGTTTGTTGCTTCATCTTCCTTTTTGTATGTAGACATTTATATCCCCTATGGCAATTTGCCAGATGTATTCTACAGTCCCAGAGCAGAATGATCACTTAATTTCCCCTATCTGTCCTTTTGAGACTATTCTGCAACACATAGGACTAAAACTCTGTCTGTGAGAAGTAGTTACGAATAGTCTTGTGAAAAACTATTCTGAGAATTCATCTTGAAGCTAGCCCTTAGCCCTTACTCTAAGAATACTGCAGTTGGGATGGAGTTTTGAACCTCAGAACATTGTCTATTGCATTAATCTTCCTAATCAATACCCCCTTTCTTTGCCAGAAGGTGTTCCTGTATCTTTCACTTCTGTCCAGAAGTTTATTCTCCCTTACATCCAGTCTAGTAGGTCATGCTGATGCCAGGGTGTCAGCTCATCCAGCATCACTCATTTCTCGGTGGGGGAAGACAGGATTTTTCCATTGGAGCGGCTCACTGGACTGATTCAGCCAGGGCCCTCAGGATCTTTGCTTCCAAATGGAACTGGAGAGAGGGAGAGAGCATTCAGCAGGTTGGGGGCAGGGGGAGCAGGATTTCCCCTTTTGGCAGCCACCTGCAGCTAGACCAGATTATGTATAATGTCAAGGCACATTCTTAAACAACTCATAGTGTTTCTGATCTAGTGAGACCAGAGTGTTTGATGTGCTTAGTGGAGATTTGACTTTTCAAATAGGCCTGGCAGCAAGTACTAAAAAGCAGGTGTCCTCCAGATTGGTGTATGACTTACATAGTCAAGAGAAGGCTTCACAGAAGGGCAGCTACTAGAAAAAAAAAATCATAAAACAAATAAGACACCATTAGTTTAAATGGGCAAAAGTCCACATAGGAAAAGACCCGGCAGCTGGCACCAATATTATCACTGGCTGAAAAGAGATTTGAACTTTTTGGCAACAACAAATGTCAGAGAATTGGATTTGAACAGGTGAAATTTATTATAACCTTTGGACACAAATAGTCACAGAAGATCAGTGTGGATGTTCAAATAATGAGGACTATCTGCAGCAATAGGTAAAGAAGTGAATCAGAGTATATAGTTGTCATTTCAAAAAAGTACAGGGAATAAGTGAGGTTTTCCTAAGAATATGAGTCACAGAAAATCCGTAGGAATTGGGTACCTTCTTTTCTCTTCTTAAAAGCCTCCAGCCAAGCTCCCTGAAATGACGCTACTGAGGAAATGTGATCTTTCTCAGATCTTATAAATTCAAACCTGTTCAAAGCACAGGAAAGTCACGTATTTCAGGGCCTTCAGGAAAGTGGAGGAGGACAACTACCAAAGCAGTAAAGATTTTAAGGAACAGAGAAATTGATGTTGTGCTCAATAAATACAAACCTTGGGTTTACAGCGTTGATGGCGAACTGTCAGCTGAGACTTTAAAATGACATTTTCTCTGTCTAAAAACTGAAGAAAACAATGGCATGTTTTTTTAAGAGCAGGATTTTACCTATTCCACTTTTTTTCTTTTCCTATGCTTCAGTAAAATGTGTCAGGCATAAACTGTGCTCATCCTTTTGTTCAAAATGCAATGTATCAACTCAGGTTCTACATACAATATTGTATGCATTGCACTTGATGTGTTATCAAATAATCTCTGTTCCAAATGCTAACAAAAATATTTGAAAATTAATGCGTATGGTAATAAATTCATATATGGGATAGAGTAAGTTATTTGACTAAATATATTATATTTCAGCTGGGCAGAATTTAGTTTCTGTTCTCAAGAAAATACAGTGTGCAGCTGTTTTTTAATCTGCTTTCGGTGTTGAAATGTGTACTGATACATACTGTTCTGCCCTAGGACAGCACTGGGGATAAATTACTCTATCTGAATTTCCTATTAAAATACTTTAATAAACATAGGAGAAACTAGCATATATGCAGGTACCTAGGTACTCATATTTACATACACTTAGTCACTCAGAGTTTGTATTTTTCTTTTCCTTTTTGAGTGGAATAAATATTGTACCATCTGCTTTTGAAATAGTGGCGTGTGGGGTTTTTTTGGGTTTTTTTTTCAGTTTGAGGGAATTAATTGTTCAGGGTTGGGAGGCTTGGATGCTTTTGTGTTTGTTTTATGGTTTGTTTTTTTTTTTACTTTAGGATGCTCAAACACTGGCACAGATTGCCCAGTGAGGTTATGGAGTCTTTGCTCTTGGATATACCTAAAAAAACCAGCTAGACATGGTCCTGGGCAACCTGCTCTAGGTGATCCTGCTTGAGCAGGAAGTCCTCTGGAGATCCCTTCCAACCTCAGGAATTTTGTGGCTTTTAGCTGGAGACTTACTTGTATTCTTTTTTTTAGCTGGGTGTTTTTTCTAGCACAGAGAGAAAAATAAGCCAAGCAAGCTAGGATTTTATAAAGAGGTTTAAAAACTGAGAAATGGCAGAAAGAAATGCAAGCGAACAATGTGCATCCTGCCAAGCTGATGGTTGATGGGCTGAGGAGCAGTGAGAGCTTGGAAGGGCAAAAGCACATCTGGCAGAGCTGGTCTTTCCCGAATGGTGAAAAGGTATAAAAGCTCTTCATAATGAAGAAAGTATGAAACAGTAATATTTTTGGTTAGCTTTTTATTTAGCTTTCTCTGTGATTTTAGATTTTTCAAGGACATTTCTTTCAACAACATCTGGTTTTCTCAGTTTTACCAAAGAGTTACTCTTGTTTTTCTGAAAAGTTGGAAATGCTACTTACTGTACATGAATTACTGATCTTTCCAAAGCTGCTCACAGCTGACACTCACAGATCCGTCAAGTGAGTCATAAAGCCCAGTCAGCTTTTGCTTGTTCCTAAGTGAGATTTAGTGGGTATTCACTTTGTAGACTTTGAAAGCTGGCCAGGAACTTTGACAAAAAACAACCTGAATGTTGTTGCTAAAAAAGCCCCAAAAAAGCAACATTGGAAAGTTGCTTTTTCATAATCCAAACTGTATTTTCTGCTGCAAGCAGGTGAAGTTAAGTTGTCAGGAAAGCCCTTCCACAAATGTATGGTGAGATTTGTGATGAATAGAAGATTGTCTTTTGAAATAGCATTGCATTGGCATGACAAAGCCTTTAATTGTTTTATTCTTTAGAGTGAGTAGAATTTGCATTGGAAGAAGACTTATAACCCTCCCTTAAGGAATACATGGGTCAAGCGAGATTGAGTTATATCAGCCAACCTGACTCTTGTTCTCTTTTTCCTTTTCATGCCTATAACTGTGATACCATGGAATTAGTTGGAAGCCTCTTTAAAGATGGATGTTTTCTTCCATGGTAGAGTAGGAAGTTGGGTAAGTCAGTTAAAGAAAGAACAGTTCATATGCCTGCCAGGGGTATGAATTTCTTCTCCTCTCAGTATATTTTGTTTCTTTAGAGCAGCTGGAGGGACTCTGTATTGCTTTCCAGTGGAGAGCAACTTGGTCTCTATATGAGCTTCCTAATGCTAACAGTCTTTTTGAAAGGCTACAGTTTAGATGTTCTCTATTTTGAAACCTTTTATTCTGTGCTTTTATCATTTACTGTGTTTTTCCTCTTTTGTTTGAGCTCCAAATTTACTTGTAAGTTTTTCAGACTTCAGAAAAATGATCAAAGATTGAAAGGTAAATGCTTAGAATTAGGAACTTCATTCTGCAGATGGCAGAGCTTTGTTTCTGTGAACTATTAAATTATAATAGGCCTGATTCTTACTTGGAGAAATAATCCGTGTTTTTAAAATTTTGGGAATCTACTGCTTTTTTAAAAAAATCCCTAAGCGAGCAAAGATCAAAACACTAGTTGATGTTGATGAGAATTACACAATAGACAAAATTTTCGATATTAGGTATTTTAGATATTATGCCTCTGGTACACCAGTGCACTCAAAATCTTTGTTGTTCTTTGAAAATGCCATTTAATGACTGTCTGGGTGTCACCTACACATACCAGTAGTTTCTGGATGCAGAATACTTTTTCAGAATAAACATGCAGGAGATAGTCAAAGGTTCAAGGTCAAGTGCAAAGTAGGACAGGAGAGGCAGGACATCATTTTCAAGTGCCTCTTGGTAAAATAACCAGAGAAGACAGTAAGCCATTCATAAGGATTAAGGCTAATGGGTGAAAGTAAATTGTTTTAATTAGGTTTCTGAGTTTTAATCCAAAACAAAACTTGCAAGAGGTGTATTGTAGATATCAGCATTTGATCCTACCCTATTAAATACATTTTCAGCATCTCAAGAAAAAGCAGCAATGGGATCGTCATCATCTCTCACCTCTCATAATATCTGTAGCACTCTTCTTAAATTATCAGCTGCCTCCTTGCCTGGCATGAAACTGCCTTGATCTTGATTTACAATGGTGGTAATGCTTTTGTTTAGTCTCGTGGTTAGCCATTTAGTAAATATTTTTAAGACTACATTTAACAAAGATACAGAATGGTAGTCCTTACATTTCCTGAGACTTTATCAGGTTTCAGAGTGCACAGGTTCTCTTCACTTTTCATTGATAATGGTATTGCACCTTTACCTGGTTTTGTGCAAAGTATTTTGGAGGCACTGTTTTAGGTTAATGTAGGGTTTCTGACATATATCCTCTGCTTGTCACCCACCCTGATCAGTCCAATTGCCAGACTCCAATTGCTGTTCCATTTAATTCAATATTTATAAGTACAGTTGCATATTCCTTTCAATTTGGCACACCTATGGTAGCAGATAGCAGTGCCCCAGTGGAGCTTAGAGAGAGGCAGGGAATAACCATAAAATTTGGAAGGGTATGCAAGAGAAACATGTAATTCTTTAAGCACTTTCTATAGTAGTCCTAGATATGATATAGGCAAAGAACAGAACTTATCTCTTCCTTTTGGTATTGCCAAGGAATTCTTCGTGAGCCTAAAAAACATGTGATTGATGTGGACAGGGACATGAATTTAGCACTTTTCCATACCTGGGGTTGTCTGATAGCTAAAAAGCAACAGAAGCTTAGCTAAAAAGCAACAGAAGCTTTCCTCAATTGTGCAGGAAAAAAAAACCAAGGATGTATTTATCTCCTTATCTTCTCTTCCAGTGTATCATTATTCAGTGGCACTTGGATTAGTTTTGTTTGCAATCAGTTCTTCCACATTTAGACCAATTCCAAATGTGCATATCCTCCAGTATGATAAAAAAATCAGCTGAAGAAACTTAAATTGAGTAGTGAAAGTTCTGAAGATTTTCAATAACAATTTTTTTCATGGAAGAACCATTGCTTCTTCTAGGTCAAGTGGATGCAAAAAGTGATAGTCAGACTTGTTTGAACCCTACATTAACGAATTCCTGGTTTTAACTGTTCTAAAAAGTTCTGTGATATTTTGTTGTGTAAGCAATAGCCCATGCATCTGAAATGTTTATATAATTTAGCAACATTTTACAGCTTAAAGCCTTTAATACATCTCAGTCACTTGTAAAGCATCTCCCTGTCTGATTGGTTTGGACATACAGGAGCTGTGTCCACCCCCTGAACAAGAGAAACATGAACTGTTTTGCAAATTTGGAGGGACACTAATGAAAATTGTGGATGTTTTCCTTTAATCTTTATTGAGACTTTATTTTGAAATTAGGATTCCCCAGAATAGGGTGATCTAAAGCTTAGCAAACACATTCTTACTGAAAAAGCACCCCTCATGACTTATTCCTAGGGATGATCCTGCAGTTAGTGGTTTTGAAAGAGTTAAACTCTTTGCCTCTGAGAAAACATTTGCTTTTAGAGTAATTCCTTATCTTTCAGCAGTATTCAAGGAAACTGGGTGAGAGAATATACTATAATATTGAATAAGAGGGAGCTAAAGGAAACCTTCCTTCATTTTCTTGCTTTCCTTGCCAGCCTGCGCTGTAGCTCCAACCTTTTCCTTGGCAGGAAGGAGAAAAGAAGAAAAAAAGCAGTGGATTCCTCAGCATAATTTCCTCTGTTCCTTAAAGTTTAGCCCTGGTCTAATCTCTGAAAGTTTTTCCTGGCTTGCATTGACTTGCTGCTCAGACAATGAGCACTTTTTTAACCTGTCAGGAGCTGAATTGCTTGGCTTGCCATCAGGCTGACAGTGTGCCACTGGTTCTGAGGCTACTCTGTTCCTGAGATGCAGTGCTGACACAAATCTGTACAAGGGCTGATTTTGTGAGTGCCCCAATGGAATCCCCTTCAACCGCTGTCTACTTAGTAAGGTTCAGTGAGTACTCAAGGGGAGACTCCTTGGCAAAGGATTTTGCCTTTTGCAGGAATTCTGTGTTGGAATTTTTAATATAGGATAGCTCTGTTGGGCTGTGTGCTCTTTTTTTAAAAAAAAAAATCACTCAGCTTGCAGTTAAAGTTCTGTTTATGTTTCTGCAGTGTTTAAAGTTGTTCCTTATCTGTTGCCTATGCTCTTTATCATTCATAGGTCTGAGGGAGATGGAAAAGACCTGCTGGTTTTCAGGGAGGGAGGCAGACAAGCCAAAAGCAGAGACAAAGGTAGGCTTGGTCCTCAAGAACAAGTAACACTGTAAAGAATGACATATCCTTATTATACTGTTAACCCACAATAAATGTGCCCCCTACTGCAGTATTTTCAACCAGAAATGCATGTATATGTATGTGTGTGTGTGTGTGTGTATATATATATATATATATACACACCCCTGCATGTGTGTCTGTGTAAATACAGGCTTCATGATGGATCAAAGTCTGAAACCTGAAGGACTGAAACTGTATTGATGTGGTTTCAGAGGTTGAATGTCACCCACCTGTACCTGCACTCAGGAGATTTCACACCACCACACCAAAACACACATAATTCACTGTGGTGTTTGACAGCTGACATCACACACAGAGCACGCCCAACTAGCCTCAGGCAGTGTCACACGGGGTGCCCCTTCACCAGGCAGTGACAGGAGTGTCCAAAGTGACCTGCATGATAATTCTGTGCATTATTTGCTTTGCATTAAGCTTGGTGGCTCCAACTAGCATCTGGTTCTCGTTGCGTTTAGCATTTTTTCCAAACACATAGGCAAATCTGCTCTGAAAATTTTATCTAACAGTATTTGGGTTTTCTTCTCATGTTTATATGTACTTTTGGGGGGGCTTGCAGGGGGCTTTTCATCTCTCATTTGGTCTGTCAGGAACAATATTTTGTCATATCTATGATAGGACTGAAAAGATCTCTTTTCCAAAAGGTGAGGCTGTTTAGGTATTTGCCTCACACTTACTGTTTGATTTCCTATTTCCCTGCTAACTAGTGGTTTCTTTAAATGCCACGCTGTAAAGGAAGGTTCGCCTTCTAAGTCTATTTTAACTTTTATCCTTGATAGCTTTCATTTCCCAGTATGTGGTAACTTGCAGGATTGGGTCCATGCTGTAGAATTTACACAAAAAGCTCTATGAGATTTGCTGGGCACAATTGTGAAAACTGTTCAGTATATCCTGTTTTCTAAATGTCAGCTTTTTTCTTTTTTTTTTTTTTTTTCTCTTTCATAGTGGGTGGGCTGACTAAACAGAGACTTTTTTACATGGTACTTTGCTGTTTTCTAAACAGAGCAGCTATGTATGCTATCTAGTTTATATACAGCTTTTTTTTTTCTTTTTTTTTTTCTTTTTTTTTTAAGCAGGGTACCCTTATAAATATGTTGGATTTAAAAGAAGCTAGTCCTACAGAAAGTGCTTTGTTTCCAGTATCTAAAACTTCTCTTGATTTTTTTTCTTCATATTTTATTTGTTGCTTTGCTATGTGCCACTTTCTGTGTGTTTTGAAGTAATTATGCATAGGTCCTACAATACAATAAGGCCAATGTTTGCTAGAGTTTTTGTTCTGATATATACCATAGAATGGAGCTAACCAAAACCTAAGTGTGGACTTTGCACTCACTGCAGCTTCTAAAATACATAATTGACATTATTTTGGGCCTTATGACAGCATTTGTCTTTAAAGCATTAAAAAAAGACCATTCCAAATTAGGAAAATTAGAACAAAGAGCTATTCTAAAAGAAATAATTAGTATTCTTAAAATATATCAGCACATAAATACATCTCGGATAACTCTGCCACTTTTGGACTTGCTGGAGAGTCAAAGGAAGACACACTTTTGCTGCAATTAATGCCTCTAAATGGATCACATTCAAAATTATTATCCTAAATAAGCTGCATAATCCTGTAGGCAGCATATCAGACCAGGTTTGAGGTACTGCATGGCAGAATTCAGAGTGGAATTAAAGGCTCTTCTGAGCAAAGCTGGTTCCCAGCCAGGGCAGCCCTCATAAGCACTAGGGAAGTCTCCCGAAAGTTGCCATTGGGGATGTTGCCCAATCTTTTTTCACTCTAAATCTGAAAACAGATTTCCCTGGATCGGTTGGGACCAGGTCTGTGTGTACCAAGGATAAAAGTGTGTGCTGAACTCTCTTCCTACAGCTCTGCTGATGTAGCTCTATCTTTATTTCCATGCTACTCTTTTTCTTTGTAGTTTCTTCTGGTTTGTTTTCCTTTTCTTGATTATTTCTTGCCTTTTTAGTATTCTGTCCATTCCTGGCAAGACAGAAATCCTTTTCCTAGACTTCAGCCATGTTCCTATCCACATAAAGGTCCTTGACTATGATACTTTATTTGATAATGCCTGTTGAGTGACATCTTAGAGTTGAAGGCAGTGATAACCAAGCAGCTAGCCAGTTTAAAATTCAACTTAGGTTTCCTTTGGAAATGATTACTTAGGGCTGCATCACCTTTCTGTTTTGTTGCATTGCTATTTCTGTGTTTTAGAAAGTGTTTTATGAGGATGTGCACTACTCTTAGATTAAACTTGGTCTTGATCCTATGGCAGTGTGAGTGTTCTGGCCTTGATCCCAAGTAACAGTTAATATTAGAAGCACAAAGAGTTTCTGTACGTTAATGGTATGAGTCTCATATTGAATGTCCTGTTTCTTTGATGGAAAAGTGTTTATCCAGAAAGATGCTTTGGAGAGAAATTTTTTACTCAGTATGATTCAGTTTGATCAGTCATTTTTGTTGGGAGGTGATCTTTGATGCTTTATTTGGTTATTTGCACTACCACAGAAGTATTCCTGGGGAGTGATTGAATTTTAAAGAGGCGCAAAAGGCAGCCTGTTACGTTTGCTTCCCAGGTTCCACTGCCCACAAAACAGCATCACTCCGTGGGGAAGTAGGAGGTTCTAGCATTCCTTGGGATGTGTGGGAAATGGCGTGTGTGTTTATATGGCCATGGTTTCACCTTACACAGGGACCACCAGGTTTTAATGACACACTTGGCCACAGGAGGTTCAAGCCACTGACCACTGTGTTTATTCCAATGAGCCAGCCCGTTGGCTCTGGGAAATCTTTTACCCCAGTTTACACCACGACATAAAAATAAGACAACACATTTCTTGTCTATAGTCACATTTTCCAATATTGGCACTGGAGATTCCTAGGGAAGGCTTTTTTAAAAAACTTTTTTTCCCCCCCATGTACTACCTGTTAAAGACAAATATTGTGGAGGGTTTTTTGTCAGAAGGATGTAGGACAGCATCAGAGTGCAAAAAATGAATTTAGGCAGCACATCTTTAAAGAAACTTCGAGAGCGTGAGGTGAAAACAGTCCAGCTCCCCATGATGTCCTGTTTCTAATGAATGCTTTGTTCCACATCAGATTCTTGCTTTTCAAAATAAATAAAGCTGGATGCTGGAATGTTCTTCAGAAACTTCATGTTTGTTAATACTGTTTGGGGGGGAGGGAATGGGAACAAAACTTTCAGTCAAATCGAATTATGAATTTTCAAATATTCTCTATTAATTTTTTTTCAAAACCTTTCTTAAAATAACTGGGGAGAGAGAAGAAAGTCAGATGTCCCAGCAATTTCAGGCAGATTCTTCTCTTGACAAAGAATGTATGTCCCCTCTGGTATTGAAGAATAATGAGAGGCTGTTGCCTATTGATATATTGATGACTGACAAAATTCTGATGTAAAGGAGGAATTAGATGGGGGTAAATTATGTAGGGCTAGTAATGAAATGCTGTGTTATTAAAGTGTTGCAGAAAATGTTCTTATGGAAGAGGTTTAAGTCTGGATATGTCTTGTACTAGAATTATAAAGCTTAATCTGTTCTTGATTAAGTCAACTAACTGAAATATCTAGTTGGAGGCATATGTATATTTGTTATTGAGGTCAACCCTGAAAACTTGTTGTGGGATTGGTGAAAGCCTGGTTGTCTTTGGTTTGGACCTTTTAACTATGCTTACCACAAGCTACCTAAAATATAAAGAGCCTCCTTTTCACTCAGGCCTTTTCTGATGTTAAAAAATATGGACTGTTTGGCAGGGTGACATGATGGAAGTGCCCTCCTACTCTAGTATATTGTGGAGTAATGGCAAGATTCATTTAAATGCTTCACAAGCTGTTATTCATAATTACTTGTTGTAAAAGGTTTGAAAGGTTTTCCTTTCCAAGGTCTGGTTGTTTTAGACATTTCCACAGTGGTGGGGCTTTAGTTTTTATAGTGTGTTATCGAATTTGCTTCTCTTCGCAATCATTCTTCCTCACTTGTGTTTTGACCACTAAGAATACATTCTGCCTACATACTGCATGTATTTATTTTCTCTTCCTTAGTATATCACCAACAATGGTTGAAATATGGGCTGCACTCAAAAACATAGAAGCATTCACTGAAATTCTTCTACTGACAAGAAACTTTTTTTTTTTTTTTTTTTTTACTTTTAGCACCTCCTTCCTATCTGCATTTCTGCTGTGCTAGAAAAATGAGAGAGCTTAGGACATCTGCACCTACATTTTGTAGCACAAATTAAATGCATGAGTTATTAGGCAATCTCCAGTCCCACTAGTTGCATTTAGTGAGATATATCTTGAGAAGGATTAATTACCATTTGGTATATTGAACTTGTAAAATATAAAGACCCTAAACGCTATTTAAGCATGTGACCAGCTCCAAGCACATCTGCTTTACTTCTATAGGAATCAATGGAATTTAACCATATGCCAAAAGTTAAACCTGTACTAAATCCTTTTTGAGTACAAACAAACTGTAATTTAGAGCTTATAAAAGCTATCTCTTTTCCCCCGAGTTCTACAGAGCAATTTCTAATCAGACTGAAGATAAGAAGCTCTCTCTTTTTTAGAAGTAATGTTTCATTTTCTTTTCAAAATAGCTTTAGTTTATTTTGATAAATATGCTAACTTCAATGCCCATGTTTTCTCATAGGAAATGTCTTCCAGCAAAAAAAAAAAACCTATTTGAAAGGCAATTGTGAGTCATAAAGCTTGTCCAAAACCATCACAGATTCTCATTTGTGTGCAAAGAAGTATCTCAGATTATACTAAAAAAAATTATCAAAGGGAGATTGTCAGAAAAGTGCCTTCTTGTGACTCATACTCAGAGAGATTGGTATTTAAGTTAGATAGTCTACAAAATAAGTAATCTGATCAATGGTTAAATAAAAATGCAAATCTGTAATTTTTATTAGCTCCTGCTCTTCTTCCAAAAAGACTTTGAGACCTGAGTCATTAATCCATGATATCAATCCATGGGTATCAATGGTATCATGGTATTTATTCTTTAAAAATTTAATGAATAGTACTTCATTAATAGTTGTCATGCAGATCTCTGGACAAATCCTCAGAAGAGATAACAGCAATACCTGGCAGACTGATGGCAATATGATTCTGGCTCAATAAAGAGTCTTGTAAGATCAGTGCTATTGTCAGAAACCTGTTTTGGTGAAAGCAAAGGTGGGAAATTTTATAAGGGAGACAGTCAAGTCTAACAGAAACTTCTCAAAGTGAGCTACATCCTATCTTCTTTTTTTTCAGTAACTATTTTACCAAGAACAGGCAAAATCTTCTGAGCGTAATTCCACTATCCAGGAAGTGCAAAGATTTGGTCAGCAGTTGGAATCTCTGATATCCCAGGACTTTGCAGGCTTCAATAAATGCCTACAAGTAGTAGAAATTTCTGTAACAGCAAACACAGCATTTCTTTTCTCCAGATGTTAGTCCATCCCAACAAAATGGGAAATCTGGAAATGATCAATCTTCTTTGTGAGAACTCTAGTAAACACATAGCAGCTTCATTTCCAGATGGTGAAATCCACGTGCACCAGGCTTTCCACCAAGCACTCAGATTCACCTGAATGAGGCTCTGTGTGTGCTCACTCTGTCGCTTTCCTGCTCCTGCACACATCCCCCTTTCCCTTCTGTGTCTGTTCAAAGAAGGTCTTACTTGCAGTCAGCCATACTCAAAATGTGAACTCATTGACTGCCATCTTTTCTCATATTTTACCTGTAATATTATGCAGTGCACATGATGAATTATGGCCTAACCAGTTAGCTCTGTTTTGCAGTTCAGACAGTGACATCTAATTCTAGTAGTCATTTTTAACCCCCAAATCCCTTTGTCCCTCTTGCTTTTTCCAGTCATTTATTCTTAAACATCTGTGGTGGTTACCTGCACAATGACATGCAGAATAACCAGGGAGAGCAGGAATAGTGGATTATGGATTTGCTCTTCTTTGGCACAGCCCCAAATATCCATAAGGACAGGGAAATACAACAGAAGTGGAGAGAGCAAAGGGGATTTGGAACCACTTCAAAAAAGGATGTTCCGTGTTTTACCTATGCTCTGAAAGTTGACTACATTAGATAATGGTGTTTAATTAGAAACTAAATTAAGTAGCATATAAATAGTGTTTTAAGTATCATCTGAAGTCTACTACCAGTAACAACAGTCATTTAAAATTCTTCATTTGTGTTAACTATTACTTAGTTTAATGTCCTTAAAAAAATCAATTGCATTTTAAAGTACTTTTTTATTCCTGCTATGTGGTATAAACTGCCCAATGAGATTGTTCCTGCTCAACAGAGTTATCAGTCTATATAGACAAGCTACAAAGAGCAGAAAAAGTATAATTATCCCCTTTTTTCAGCTGGGCAAACCTGAATTCACACATGTGAAAGCTCTGTCTAGAATAAGAAACTGGGGTGAGTTTAGCAGGTTCATTAGCTAGCACATTTTAATAAAATCTGGTTTTAGTCATCTTTTGATGATATAGTATTTGAAAACAGGCTGTGGTCTGTGATATAGTTACTATTTTATGAGAAGTGTGACTTCTGTTTTTTTCAGAGCTGCAATTTACTATCACTGCAGTATGGGTGTTTTCAGCTAGTGCTGACATATTTGTCTGTATTGTTAATTATATGTAATACTGATTTTTGCAGCTGAGATTTTTGTAAGAGCATATATTCTGTGTCAACAGAATACTACTATCTTGAACTACAATCCTTTGACCAATGGGGATGTGCTAGAAAAAGTATGAAAATCATAGCACAGCTGCTCAATTTAGTACAGTATGTTCAATTTAGTAAAGAAGTGATCAATATACATCAAGAAAACAAAACTAAAGGGATTTGCCTGATACTTTTATTGCAGTGGCTAGAGGAGCTTAACAGATGCACTTATTATTTAGGAATGCTGTCTATTATACTCAAGAGGTTATTGAGAGATGAACAGTTGAAAAATTCTGAAGCACCTGAGCAACTTAAAAAAAAAGTGTAGCCTTGGTTCTTTAGTGCAACAGAAAGACTTGGGAACCTGGTTTCTGTTGGTTTTTAAGGAGTTTATGGGTTCATCCATCTTATGGATAAACCCATAAATGCCCATGATTTTTTAAAATAGATACTAAAGAAAGATTTACTAATGGCTCCCAGGAGAAGACATTAAATTGCAGTTGTGATGGTTTTTTCCAGATTAGGCTGTTTACAACTTGCTGGGAAGGTTTCTTATCCTCTTGGTTAAGGAGTTGTCTTCTTCCAAATATAGTTTTGATGAAAAGTCTTAACTTGAGTTGAAATAACTCTTCAAATGGCCATACTCAAATCTGTGAAGTATTTTGGATGTGACTGTCAAAGCCTTTCATTTGTCTGTGTTCAACAGAAAGCCGATGAACAAAGAAGCATACTAGGTGAGGCTTCAGGTATGTTTTTATTATATTCTACTACAGCAGTTTCATTGACAATAGCTGAGATCAGTGCCTGAGAGTTTTGCCCTCTCTGCATGCACTTTCTCTTCAGAACAGTCCCTATCCTGAAGATCCTGTAACAAAAAAAAAAAAAAAAAAAAAAAGGGGGATCAGATAATGTACAAAGGAGAAATTGGGGACTAAAGGATTTTCCAAATGCCATAAACAAGTGAGGGAAGATATTCTATCCCTCACAGAGGTGATTTTCCAACAGCAAAGTTTTAGTGCATCAGTGGGCAGCCAACAGCTGAGTTTCTAGCACTGGACATTTTTCATCTACATCCATTTTTCAGACTAACACATGATGAAATCATTAGTCCCTGTGGATCAATGGGTATATTGCCACTGATCTAAGTGGAACCAAGTTTTCTATCTGGAACTGTTAGTCTTGACCCAGCTTTAAAAATAGAAGTTTCTGCTTTCACAAAAAATTGGGTTTCTTACTCAAACATTTTCCTTTCCTTCCTGCACATTAGGACAACTGATTGATTTTTACAGAAGAAGTAATTACAGCCAGCCAATTGCACTGATAGGTAATTCAGTTTTTAATGGCCTGAAGCCTCTTGGTAAACCAGCCTCAGTCAGAAAGTTGCAGAGTCATGAAGGAACAGTGCAATTTTTCACTAAAATTTCACTAGTAGTTTATTTTCTGCTTGGTGGAACACAACAGTAAGCCTGGGGTAAGAAGGGAGTTTGTTGGTGTTTTGTTTTTTTTTTTTTAAAGTAAAAAATATAACAAGTCAATAATATCATGGAATAAGTAATGCTTTTCTTCAATATGTCTGTCAAGTGAAATGAGTGATACTTTGCCGGCAGTTTAGATGAGTAACTACTAGGACAGGATCAGTGTCTTGTGCTTTAAAAATAAACTTCTTTGCTCTGAGTCAACATCTGTTTTGCCTTGGCCTTCATTTAGCAGCAGGAGACCATTATCCTGTGATGACTTTCTATTCCACTGACATCTCATCTGGTGCACCGATATTCTCAGTATTTTACTCCCCTGCTGTGCCCCTTCCCCTCAGCCACACACACACAAACACTCTTTATCTCAGCCTGTAGAATGCTGTGTTCTGCTGTTTCCATGAATAGGAGATTGCATATAATGTAATCAATCAGTTTTTTCTATCACTAAGGAAAAGCGTGTCCTTCCAATTAATTTCTTACTTCCCAATAACACAAGCAACGCTCTTGGATAGGTGCCTAAAATAAGGAACATTTATCTGAATTGCCCTGACATTCAGAATCTAAGGTGGGGAACTAGACCATCTGAGAAGGCAATCTTGCAAAAATTCTGGCCTTTCAGATCTGGCCTGGTTATTGCTAGGATTAGGAAAATGGAAAATAATTATGGAATAAACCAACTAAATTCTTACAAAGACTTTGCTTGTTTTGGTTTTGGGGCAAATATTTGGAATCAAACTGGTTTCCCCAGACTTACATGAGATAAATACTTATTCAGAGTCACAAAATCTGTTAAATTAATTGTTTTGGGACAGTTAATTCCTAATGCTATGTCCTTTACTGTAAGAGAATACATCAAAGTGGGAATGTCTTCCCTTGATACAGCAGGGTTTTTTTCTCCAGAAAGGAAAAAAGAAGAACATAAAATCCAAATGTAGCAATGCTTGCATTGGAGCACTCCAGAGGTCTATTTAACCCAAGATGTCAACAAAAAGATACTAAGGGTTGTGTGATTCTACAGCTTTATTGCTTTTATGATGGTGCAAGGACTAGATGAACCCTGCGGGCAGGGCAGGGAGGGAAATGGCTGTTATGATTTGCAGAGCTTCTGGAAGCACTCAGTGCCTAATGGGGTGAGAAGTTTCCTCCTCCTGTGTCTTTTTCCCTGTCTCCTACACAGCCATGCACGTCCACACATACACTAATGTAATGGAGGACCATTATGTGATGGGAACACGGGCATGCTTTTCTTTAAGTTGGTTTTTAGGGTGCACCCAGAAAGCCCTCTGAATGAGTCAATCAAATTCATCCCATTTCCCTTTACGTCCTTTTGAAGTGCCTGCCGTGAGTACCAAAGCCAAAACCTATCCTTCAGTATTATTATTTTAAATCTAAGTAGGACTAAAAGAGGATGTGTTATATGATGGGTTTACAGGCATGGTTTGAACCTGTCACCAGCAGCAAATTACATCTCTCACATTAAAATATAACCTCCTCAGTACTGTTTATTATACCTGAGTGTAAGCTGATTGTGATGGACCATGATTGTCAACTGATGCAAGGAAGCAAGACAAAGATGGCTTTGTTTAGTTTTCTTTTTTTCTGTGAGAAGTTTAAGTTAATGTGTCTCTATGTGGCCAAATGAAAACCTCCTCCATTTACTTTTCCCAATGTGAAAGTATGATCTGTACATTCTTTTTTCTATCATACTGTCTTTAAGGAATGACTGTGGGAACTCGCAAGATAAAGCTGCTATTGCTGCCTACTGCTTCAGATTATGTAGTGCAAACTGCAGAACCACTGTGTGTATTTTTCTTGTTCATGGGTTGTTTCACTGCCTCATTCCTAAACAGCTAGAATGACCTGGCTTTCAGGGTTAGTAACTTATTCTAGGTGAAGTTAACCTACAAGTCTCTACAGCAATTTGGACTAGTTTCCTTTGAAACAGCATTTTCCTAGTTCGGTTTTTTGACTGTATTGTAGATTCCTACTTTTCATCTATTGCCAATTGTAGTTGATGCTGTTGCAAAAGCAATTAAGATGGGAAAGGGGGAAAAGAGTACAGACTTTCTCACAAATGTGTACTGAATTTGTTCAGAATGTTTTCAGAAATGGTATTTTCATCTTGTACTTGAGTAACTTGTAGTTCAGGACGTTTGCAACCATGTCATGGTGCGTATTCTGACACATTAGGTGACCGCATCAGGAGGAAGATCACCCTATGTCATCCCCTTTTGTGTTCCTCCTTGGGGTAGGTGTACATAGTATCTCTTGAGATACAGGAAAAACTGTTGAAAAGTGCTGATTTTTGTTTGAAGACAGCTGAAACAATTGAATCAAAGACAATGTTAGAACTCCATGTGGAATGCCCTAATTTTTGAATGATGTAGAGAACATCCCCATCAAAGTATTATTTCTGTTAGTTCTCACTTCTTTACCATGAAAAGAAAACAGAGTTATGTGACAATGGGAAAAGGAAACTCATCTTTTGGACTGTTTCCATATTGTCTTGCAGTTCATTGTCCTGTTGAAGAACATATTTTCTGAGCTTAACCTACATATTTCAGAGAGATGAGCCCCTTGAATTGAGCTTGGGATGAGTTGTAATACTTACTGCCCAGTCATCTGATTCATAGGGCTCCTAGCTTTGCACTTCTGCTGGAGTTTTCCATACAAATACAGTTTTAAGCATTGGTAAAGTATATGTAGCAGGTATTTGATTCAGGACATGGCAAAGAATTGCATGAGTAGATCTAATGTGTTTGAGAAGCAACCTCCTGCCCTCAAATATTTATGTGCTAGCGTATTTCATGAAGTAAAGGAGTTTATACTGTTCTTAAAAAAAAGGAATAAACTTTTGATATATTCATTATCCACGGATTTGTCTAATCTTTCCCTTTATTGAATTCCCTGAGAATGTAGTTATTTCTAATTAAATAATGTTGCTTTTTCTTGGGATGGGACAATCAGTGTAGGAAATGTTAAAAATGCCAAATCTATGAATCCTTAATTTTAAAATGTGTGCATAGATAAGGTATATTTATGGACCACACAGTTCAAGGAATCAGACCAGCAAGGTTCAGGGTCCCATAGCCATAGGATGACTTGTCAGATGTGTTTCAGTAGCTCTGTTAATGCCTTTGACCTTGATTTTGGGAATGAGGGAAACCTTGCCAAGACAATAAAGCACTGGATACCCAGTATATCATCATTTGAATGCTGCAGTGAGGCTACATTGCTCTCCCAACAGATAGTAAGCCTGCAAATGTGGAAGGTGAGAAAGTCATCAATATTCACAAACTTGGAGTCTTTCCTGATGTGCTCTAGAAACAGAGTCATAGGCATCTTATCTGTTATATAACTGTAACTTCCAATCACAAACTTTAAAGGTATTATTGTGTGTTTAATTCTAACCCTAATAGTCTCCAAAATATTAATGAAGAAATTTTCTTCTCTCTGCAAAGGCAAGTAATTTTCATTATTTAGAGTGTGAATGGTGAGGTAAACCAAATACCACCTAAAGCACTTTGTGGTTTTATTCAAATGGCTGTTTGTAAATACTTCTTCCAAAGGGTTTCTTTACCCTGTATTTGCTTAGCATTAATCCTTGAAAAAAAAAAATCTTGTGTGGTCAATGAAGACATTCAGTAGAAAATTGATCTGCTGAAGTACTTCTCTCAGAATGAAATTTGCTTATATGACATGCTTCTTTAAACTCTTTTTTCTGAAAATCATGCAAACCTCATATGTAATCTATTCATACCACTTCTCTACTGTCTTATTTGTCTGCCTAGTTCCTTTTCTTTACACGTTCTCTGTGCCTTCATGTTTTTTCCATGTTGCTGGTTGAACACAGGATATCAGCTAATTCATGTGCTTTTGCTGCGCCTGAGCTCAGCTGACTACGTAACATGCATCGAAAAACGTATTTTCCCAGTATTTTCCAGTGCAGATTCTTTTCCAATGTTGACAGTATGCTAAAGGATGTGTGCAAGCAACAGCTCTGCTGGGACATTTAATGTCCTGTCTGGCTACAGCTCTGTCACACACACAGACACACTCACACACAGCCAGCAATCACTCACAGAAGTTTTAGTCTTCTTCAGCAGTCATCCTTTGATGCGTCTGGAATGCAAAGGATTCATTTCTAGTCCACACAAGATATATTGCAGAGTATATAGATGTACGGAAATCAGAGCTTAGCTATTTTTTGGGACTGCCAAAGTTTCACTGTAAACACAACTTCAAACAGAGCTGCTTTCTCTAGACTTACGTTTATCCTGAAATTCGCAGCTTGTTTTCATTGTGAGTGTGCTTGTGGGAAAAGTCTGTTATACTGTAGATAATTTGCACGGCTGCCCAGAAATCACTGCTGTATAGCTTGGTACGAGAAGGCTGTTTGGGCAACACAGGCTGTTCTCTCTGGATTTTATTTGAATGTGTTGGCACTGGAATGGAGCCTGGAAGGTAAACTTGATGGTTGGTGTTATCCTGCTTTTGCTGAGGTTATAACTGAGTAACTGTAGTAGTCTATAAACTATTGAAAATTTTAGCAGTTCCAGCTCCTGGATCCCTATGTTTGCTACCCTAAAAGTTCTTCCCAGTGTAGGAAGAGCAGCATTCTTCCAGAGCCTGGGCTACCATGTTGTGAGCTTGAAGCCACCTGGATTTGTGGAAGTCCTGCCTCTGTCACTCAGCATCACAAGTCTGTGCTCAGAACACCCTTCTCTGACCCGAATTTCTCACTGCATTTTTCCTTGAGACTCAGGCAAAAACAATCCTTTCAAATGCTTGAATTCGTAAAGACAGCAGGCTGAAGATGGTTTTACATCGATATGTCAAATACACCTGAATTCCAGGGAGCTCAGAATCTTCTTCTGATTCATTAGCAACCATCATTAATCTTGATAGAACCTCTAATGGACATAGTAATACTTGCATTTTGTCCAATCCTATTACTCAGATAGCTGCCTACAGTCAGACAGTACTGTGTTATCCTAGAATTAACAGATAAATCTTCTCCATGCGCTAATGCCTAAGTAGCTGGAGTTTTAACAGAACAGTTAATGTGACAAGTCTTATGATGTTAATTGGGGCAGAAAATGAAATATTTCTACTTGGTAGAAAAGAACAAATATCCCAACTTAAGATGCAGACAAATTTCTGAACTTGCCAGCAACTTAAAAAGAAATGCATGTGGTCATCTTTACTGTTGTGCGCGTCTAAGCTTGCACTGTGCAAGTTGTCAAAACTGTTTTTCGCAGCATCATTTTTAAAGGGGGGAAAATAATAATTACAAAGGAAGATTTTGCCTCACACAGTATTAATTTATCTGAGCAGCTTACACATACATTAGATGATCTGTTGTTCTTCTAAAAAGAATCTGTGGTTCTAAAAATGATCCTTCTTGCTCAACCATGGATTTGAATTCCTTGCCCAAATATGCATGTGAATGTCAGAACCTAAAGTGCATTCATGTAGCATGTAATTTTCTGTTGATGAGCAGTGACGACTCCACAGTAAAAATCCATATATAACTTTTTTTTAATATACATGTGCATTTGTAAAGCTTTTTAAACTATGAAGTCTTTTAAATGAAACAAGAAAAGATTTTGCTTTTAAGCTAAGTAATCTTCAGAACTGGAGGTGCTGATAGAGTAATTACGTTTATTCTTCCAGTTTCACAATTTCTGTCTTATAAACATTGTTTTGCATTATTGGGCTCCACATTTCCCCTTCTCATCTGATGTTTTACAAATATTTTTCTAATTGCTTGAGACAGTGTGGTCCAATAAAATTACATCGACTTTCTGCTGAACTTGTTTGTCTGATCCACTGCCAAAAGTTGTAGGCAGCTAGGCAGAACACTTGGTCTCACTTTCTTTCACTCCCCCTCCTCTAAGGCAATGCTTTCAGTGAGCCCTCTACCCTTAAAAGAACATGCATGTGAAGACTTAGGGTTGTGAACTATGCATTTTACACTTCTAAGCCATTCAAATGCTTCAGCAAGGCACTACATTCTAGCGGATTTTCAGGACTGAAACAGAATCTCTTTCTCTTTCTGTAGACTATTATGTGATGAAGTTAATAGAGATAAATCATACATTATATTTCAAAGCAGAAGTACTCATTTTGGCTCTGTTCCTATTCATGCTTCAGCATAGCAACCATCTCAGCCTCTATTCAGTATTTTTCATCTGATAAAGGGCAAATTACAGCTCAAAGTGTCCAGAAAGTGAGGTAGTGTAGTGCCTTGTGTCCCTGAGAGCCTACATAAAGAAGGTACAAGGGGATATAACAGCTAACATACATAGCTGTGAAGCATTCTATATTTTTACAGTGACAGGGATACTCAGAGAAGAAGTGCAATCCTGTGGTTCTTAGTGTCTGAAAGAGCTAACAGGACAATGAACTATTATTCCTGGGTCTTGATAACTGAGTGCCTTACAATGAGTGAGGAATTGTAACTAGCTGTGGACTGAAAATAGACCCTTCCCTTTCATTGTCATAAACATCTTGCTGTTTATGATCAGTTTGGCAGACACTGTATTCATGACATTACAACTCTTCTGGTTTTTTTGCTCTCATATAATGAGATGAGTCTGTAATTTCTTTCTTTACAGTATACAGATTTGTGGGTTTTCTTTTAATAGCACAACATGCACATCACACATTTCATTTCAGGTGCATTTTTGAGTGTTCGCTTACCTTGTGCCACATTTTGTGTGGTAGAACATGATCAGGTCTGAGATCCCTTAAAATAACTGGCTGCTTGATATTTGGAATAATTTTTAAGTGCCTTGAGGTAGAAAAACAAAAAGCAAATAGTGCTGGTTTGCCACAGTGAACAGATTTGCTATCTGATCAGTTAGCTGCAGCCCTCAGATAAACACAGACAGACAAGCAAGCAAGCATCAACAGAAACCACATTATTGTCCCACTTAGACTTCTGCCCTCATGTTTGCTAAGTGATCTATAGAGTCTGAAAAGCAAAACGAAAATTTTCAAGTACGGAGAGCTGAATTTGACATTATTTGATATTAGGCGTCTATGGTTCTTTTAATCTTCAGCATCACTCATTTTTTTAGTTGTTTTTTTCTCCACTTAGTTAATAAATACATGAGCTGTATAATGGATGGTATTTATCAGTGCAACCTCATTTAATTTTTTAAGAGCTGCATAAAGCATAAACATAATATCTCTGGCTTGGCCAAATTACTTGACATCCTTAGTAACATAAGAATAGCTAATAGTAATTTCAGAGAGTTTGTTGAAGCCTCCAGATGTCAGGGGCTATGGAAGTGTAAAGTATTATTACAGATGTTTCTCATAATAATAATACATCTGATAGCAGGGCAGAAAAAGGAATTAAGGGCCAAGTACTTCAGTCATTAACTGAGCTGAACTCCCACTAAGGTCTATGTGAGTTTTGTTCAAATAAGGATTACAGAATTCAAATGTAAGTAATTATTTCCAACATGGAATGATTTATACTGCTTTTTCAGCCTTGTCTTTCTAGAATCTTGAAAACAGAGTCAGAGTATATTGACTCTCTGTACACAGAAGGAAAGGGCAGGGCTTGGTAGCATGAGGAAAGTTTGACTCAGCCGTAGATACACAAAATCAAGCGGGGTGACTTATGTCTGCAGAGCAACCAGAAGTGTGCCTGCGGCAGAAAGAGTCATACCCACAGCCCCACGGGGTTACAGAGAAACGCTGTGCTGGAACCCTGGCTGCTGCATTCACAGTGCTGCTCACAAGGTGGGGGCTCCAGCTCAGCAGTGCCTGGAGGCAGCACTGGCACACCTCTGGCCGCAGCACGGGCTCAGCTGTCCTTTAAAGACACCCCAAAGAACTGGTGGAGGGAAGCTGCCGGGCCAGCTGATGGAGGGATTTTCACTGGGAGCTTTCTTTTTAGGCCGTGTGCTCTAGGTTGTTTGTTTGGGTTTTTTTAAAGCTGTTTATGAAAAAAGTATCTTTAAATAGCCTGTGTGCTTGTGGGAAACCCCTGCCAATAACTGCTTTGTTGCAAAGAGCAAATGCTAAACACATTCAGATGCGGTTGGGTCCTACAGTATGGACACCTCTGACTTTGTTCAAGCGATGTCCCTGAAATTCTGATAAAATGCAGATGTTTAGAATTGGTCTGAAACTCTTAAAATATGATGAGGTACATATTCACCGTCGAACTTGTAGGTGTGCCATCTTTCTTGAGAAATCAAATCCTGCAAAATCCTGTTTTTTCTTCTACTACACAAGTAGAAAGTTGCTGTGTATGTGGTACACAAGTCTTCTGAAACACTGGTGTGCGAGATGATAGGTGGAACATTATTTTTGGCAACCCTGAACTTTTTGAAAGCCTCCATATTGCTCCACATCTGTGTCTGGGACACAAAATTGTAGTTGTTTAGTGCTGGTATATCTGTTTATACACATGGAGAACAAAAAGAGGACTGGCATAAACAAAATGTCATATACATTCAAATTTTGATTACAATAAAATAATCATTCTGACATCATCACAAAAACTGAGTGCCAAAAATAGTAATCTGCCAGCTCATGAAGGGCAAGCCTCAGATTTCTGTGGTTTGGTTCATTTAAGCACTAAGAAATTTAAGCATGTTCACAAAACTTCTCGGATTGAGGCTCTGTTCCTGCTTCTTTGCCAAGTGCTAGAGGCTTAGATCATCGTGTTCCTTTCTGTCCCCTTGTGGCTCCAGCTCAGGTATCCTATGCAGGATTCACCTTGGTTAACCGGACACCAGCGGTATAAGACCACTATAAGAATTAGTCATTACACTCCCTAAAATCAGTAAAAAAAAAAAAAATAAAAATGAGGCATTTCGTAACCCTGATTCATCAAGCCCATGTAGCCTTGGAATGAGATGTCTCTTGCCTTAATAGTACAGATTTTTCTCCCCAGGCTTAGGAGGGATACTTGAACTGTCTCCATATGACAGTCTAGGTCCCACTCAGCTGCTGTCTGTCTTTCAATACTCTCAGATTCAGCAGCACAATAGCTGATTTTCTCTCAATTTTGCCTTGAAATTTTTACTGTTATTGTGGTGATGATCAGCAACAGTCAAGCAATTTGAATTTTAACATTACTGCTGGAATAATTTTTTTTCCTAATGTACTAGTAAATATTTAATGGCATTTTGAATTTTTATTCTTTTCCACTCTAACTATTCCATGCCCTATGTCATTCAATGTAAAAAAATAAATTGCCTACCATTGTGATATTGTGGGTTTTGACAGATATATAAACAAATATATTGTTTAGTCTATTCAGATAGTTATTATATCAGATATTGATACGCTTTACTAGTTAAATAGATGAAATTTTTGCCTAATCAGTGGATTTGTGCCCAAATAATGGGATTTGCACTGTTTTTCTTTTTGGAGATAATGGGCTCAAAAGCAAGCCAGCAGAGACTCAAAAATTTACTGGAGTGGTGATGCAAGTTGGAGGGGTTCTTAATGACCAAAACTTTGAAGTACTTTTAAGCAAGATTCAATTCCCCAATAATGTTATGATATAAGTCAGATGACAAAACCAAAGAGATGCACTTGGTTGTTTCATGAGCAGTGCTGAAAGAAGCTGTCATTAGTTCAGGAATGGCAAAATTACCCGGAACACACAATCTGAGCACAACTTGCCATGTCTGAATTACTTCATGGGCTTTGCTAAACTAAGTCAACGATGTAAATGTGTAAAGCTAGAGTATTGATAGCTGTGATGTTTGATAATTGTGAAAAGAAAGTGGTGGTATTTAGGGAAGATTTGATATGGGAGAGCAGAACTAGCACTCTGGAAATTTCAGCTACTTTCATGAGAAATTCTGGCAACCCTAAAGAAAACACCAATCATAGGTATAATAGAAAACTCAGTGGGAATTTTGGTTCCTCCAGTTCCAGCAGCTGAAAAATTATAAATCATCAAAGAGCTATATGGAGTCAATAATTAAGATTTCTAATTGTAGATCTTGAGTGATCTAACATATTTGTAGCATATTTTCATTTTACTCATTTTCAGATTATTTTCATGTTTAAAATGCTCATGCTGAAAGGTAGCTTGTGTCTTATAAAAAAGTATACTCATAAAATGAAAACTGCCAGGAAAATGAAATTTTCTTGAAGGATGATGGTGGACCATGTATAGAAATTTGGATGACAGTCATTTACAATCAATAAAAGAAAGAAATCATCTTTTATCAAAACATTAAAACAGGTTTGGTTAAAAACTGCACAACACATTAAGATTTCCATATGCAGTATCTGTAAGGTAGGTAGTTTAGCTAGGTGCTAAGGTTTCTTAAGTGAGAAAAATGGTCTCAGAATAGTTCTAATATTTGAGAATAAGTGACCTTTTTGAGAATTATTATTTTATAAAGTGAGAATTGGGGTTTCAGTGAAATATTAAGAGTCTTACAAAGAGGTTTTTGAAGGCTATGTTTCAGTTTTTAATATTTTACCAATAATTTCAGGAGACCAGCTCACTCAGAAAATCTGAGGTCTTCTGTGAGACTTTTCCCCCCTGCCCTAAAACAGTGCAGTTTTTAACCTGGATAGGTATTTTTCCTGTTTGTAAATATCTGTTGACACTTTCTCTTCCTTTTTGACTTCCAAATGTAGAACCTTGCATAACTGTGTCACCTCTCAGATTGCCCATATTTTGTTTCCCACAGTAAATAACCTTTGTTACAAGAACATGCCGCTCTTAGAGATGTTTCTGCATATCAGAAAATGTTCTCAGAGCAGATTTCACTGAGTCTTTGGGAAAGTCTGTAAGCATTTTTTAAACTAATCAAATGAAGTCCTTTTTCTTCTGCTCCCTGGCAAAGGAAGGGACCACCCCTCAGTAAGTTGTAACTGTTTTTTATATTTGGTGCAATGAAATTAAGATTAGATTCCAGACAAAACTGTTTTCCTCAACAGAAATAAAACTGTGATCATTATATACAGAGAAGTCTGTATTTGTAACTTGACTGGAAAGCAGACTAAAGCTTTGAGTCTTCTTCAACTGGCACTTGAAAGACTGTGTATAGCTGAAATTAAATAAGAAAACAAAAGTATTTTTATTATATTTTTGTGTTTTATTGTACCTCTATTGCTCACAGCACTCAGAATTTGGTTGCATTCCCTAATGCTATGGATACTGGAAAACCAGGACATTTTATATGTGTTTAAAAACAGATGCTCCAGTTTATCTCCTTCTCTAAAACAGGCAAGACCAGGCAGGAACTTGGTGGTCCATGGCAGCCTTTTCTAACTCTTGCAGACTGCAGTGGCACTACCTCAGCTGTCACTGTGTCCTTCCACAGCAGTCACAGAGCCCTGTCAGTCTGAGCAGAAGGCAGTGTGAGCAGTGTTTGTGCCCTCCATTGCTCCTCTGGGGGTTTGATGCTATGATGAAAATAAAGAAAATGCTTGCTCTTCTTTCATGGGAAATAAGATGATGAAACTGTAAAAAAACCCACTGTGAATAGGTAAATATCCTCAGTCTGGATATAAAAATGAAAAAGAAGTGGTAGTTTCATTCATCCAATATTAACATGTTCAAGTACATTAAAATACTGCTTTTTCGTTGACTGGCTTCCTGAGTGTAGTTGCCCCTATAATTAGTGTCCTGAAAAATTATATGGGTGCTCAGGGAGAACATCTTTGATAGAACTGCTTCTGTTTATGAATTATAGTAATCATAATATATTTCTCTTAGGCTAGACTTGGTAATTTCCTGTTTCTTCTTCTATTATTATTTCCTCTGAGATGTAAAGAAATTGAAAACTTACTTTTCATATATTACGGTGCACTAGTAAAATGTTTCACAACAAATCACAGCTTTAGAATGTCTTTATATTTGTCTCCCCAAATAAACTTCTAGTGACTTTACATTTTTCTGCTCTTAAGAAAGTACTTTGGTTCATGGGGAGAATCAGCAGAATGTGAATGTCACTCTAAGATTCATGTTATAATGGTTTCATTTTACTTTTGGGCAAGAGATTGACACCTTCCTTGAGGACAAACTTTTTAAAGTGTCATTTTCACAGAATCATGGAATCATTTAGGTTGGAAAAGGTCTCCAAGATCACCAAGTCCAATCTTCAACCGAACACCACCACAGCAACTAAACCACAGCAGTAAGTGCCATGTCCAGTCATTTCTTGAACACCTCCAGGGACTGACTCCATCACCTCCCTGGGCAGCCTGTTCTGCTGCTTAACCATCCTTTCAGTGAAAAAATTCTTTCTGATGTCCAACCTGACCTGAGCTCCCTTGGCTCAGCTTGAGGCCATTTCCACTGGTCCTGTTGCTGGTTGCCTGAAAGAAGACTGACCTCCACCTTGTTACTACCTGCTTTCAGGTTGCTTTAGGGAATGATAATGGCTCCCCTGAGCCTCCTTTTCTCCAGACTAAACATCCCCATCTCCTCAGCTTCTCCTTATAGGACTTACTCTCTAGACCCCTCACCAGCTCTGTTGCTCTTCTGTGGACTCTCTCCAGTACCTCAATGTCTTCCTTGAAGTAAGGGGCCCAGAATGCTTCTATTCCCCTATTCAGGCTTTCAGGAAAATTTCAGAAAACCTGTGTAAAGGGGATAAGACTTTAAAATACAAGTGATTTTTAATTCCTATTCATTGAAGATGGGACTTGAATGTAATTCTAGTTACACACAGGCACATAAGAATCAAAGCCAAACCTTGAAATCATGCTTAAGGCAGAGCTGTAAAGTGAACTCTGCATTATTTGTAATATGTAGGAGCAGAATTTGCTAGTAAAGAACTACTAAAGATTTCCTTCTAGAATGCTGTAACTGACATTTGTGACAAATGTCATTTTACAGATACAGAAATACATGCCCACACACATAACTTTTCTTGACCATGGGGAATTTATCAGGATCCCATTTCCATAGTTTCACTAGATATTTTAAAACTAGACAACAAAATGTACAGAAACATGCCAAGGCATAGCCAGCTTTGTGTTCTTCAAGAGGGATAATATGTTAGCAATATAATACAGAGAATCTCTGCCACATGAACCAAGAATTCAGAACACAAACCATCAGGCCCACGGGAGAGGTTTGTTTTATCTGAACTTGGAAGAAATGGGCCTATGGAAACAAACCAATCCAAATGATCAGCTGAAGGGATTCTTCAGCAAAAGACCAGAAACAGATGTTGATGCCTTTTCTCAGCAACTGCAAGCCAGTCAGTTCAGTTTCCAGTTTTCTCCCTTTATCATAAAGCTTCAGGTTCTCATGCAGGTCAGGCAAAGGAAAGCCTTGAAGTAATTTGATGCCCCTTTGGCTTTGGGTTTTGTCCTTCCTGAAGATGCTGAAGGAGTTACCAGTCATCTTTATGTGGCATGAATTTACAGTATTTCCAGTAAATTCTCTCATTAGGAAATATTTTCTCCCTCTGCAAAAAGAACCTTTCCCCACAGAGATTTGAGAATTACATTCCATGGAGGGTAACTGTCTCTGGAACAAATGTGTCTTATGGAGTGATCTTAATCTGTATGGCATGTAATATATTACTTGGGTTTTTACAATGGAAGACTTTAACTTCTAGACTTCAGACCTCTCGGTCTGTATTACTGTGTTAATGCACTGGCTTTTCACCTTTTAAAATTTTGGTTAAAACTTATTTCACTGAAAAGTGAAAATGAGTTTAGCAGGCTGGACTGACTGTTTTCTCTATTACACCACATAGCACAACGAGCACAACTGGCAAGGCACAAGTGAAGAAAAAATTTGGAGACTAGAGCAACCTCTTCTCTTTAGAAGTGCCAGAAACCACTCCTTGGTATTTAAAAGTGAGCAACAAAGGGAAGAGATACTTGATGCAATTTCAACTGCATGAAAAGCTGAAGTTTTACTAGTGTCGGTTCATTGTCTCAATCCTCAGCTCTACAAGTGTATAAACCTTGTTATGGAACACAGATTACAAACATCAAAATGGCCATAGCTCTTCAAAAATGCATCACAACTCTGGTTCTTGATGTTTTCCATAGGAATAGACTTTCTGTTTAAAAAATCTGTAGGGTAAAAAGACATTCCTTAAATCTTTTACTTGTTGTAATAACTAAGCTTTAGTTTAATGTGCTTCCAGTGAGTATTTTTACAGCATTGGTGTCCAAAATAAATTTTAAGAAAGAAGCTTTTATCCCTGAGCGATACTAGGAACCCGTTAAATTAATAGGAAATATTGGCATTTTATTCAGTGATCTGATTCACATGTACTACTTCTTGTGATTCTAATCCTACAGAGAATGGCAGTGGAACAACAAAAATGTGTTATAATAGTCCGCTTTGAATATTGGCAGAGAAAGAAATGCAGATTTTTATTAGTGTACAAAAATCTACCAAATTCTAGAACTTGTGGTTCTAGAAAATGTATGCACCATGAAATACATGGAAAGAAGAATACATTTTCATTTGTAGGTCACTAGATACTCTGAAAAGGCAGGAAGGTATTTTTTCAAACTCCTCCTATGAGGCACAAAGTGGGGTAGTTTTCTGAGATCATAGGGCATCCAGCAACATTAGGGCATCCAGAATCACCCCAGGTCCAGTCCAGTACTCAGTGAACTCTTCAGGGAATTTCGTTGTACTGAACAGACTGTATTACATTAGCAGGATGCTGCACTGATTTTTATTTCATCAAAGATATGCAAAAGTTGCTGTAGTCTAAGAAGAAATATTTTTACTTGCTCTACTTTTTAGTCTGTGGGTGGGCCACTGAGGATCCACAATTATTTTCAGGTTTTGGGCACATTTCTACAGGAGACATATCTGGTTTTCTGTCTTTATTTTGGTGAAAGAACAGTACAGTATCTGTGACAACTTGTAACCTCTTTAGAATAGTCTTGAAGTGGCAAATGATGGAAATATTTTCTGCAAGGTTTTTCAGAGAGAAAAAAATTTTGCTCAAGTGATTTTTATTTTGTCCTTAAGGCTTCAAAAAACTTCATTCAGTTTGGTGTGTTCTCTTTTTAGTAGAAACATGCTTACTATTTTGATAGATTCAGAAGAGAAATAATAGTCTTTCAATACCTTTGATTTTATCTTCCTCTGTGGTCATTGTTCTAAGATCAATGGCTTTACTGTCATTCTTTAAGTCTTAATTGCTGCAGATTTTGTCCGAAACAAATGCCTCATCTAGCGTATCATATTTTGAGGAGTCCTTGATGCCATATGCACAGCAAATCAAATATATATTAATGTCCAAGTATGATATTATCATATAAATGAAGGAGGAAGGCAACAATGAAAATCTAGAAACATTAGTTTCCTGTGGAAATGAACAGAAGTCCCCTAAGGCTTTAATTCTTGGAGAAATGCTCTGGAGAAGGCAAAACTAACCAAGCATCTCTCTGTACAGTTGGATTCCTCTGGAGTAAGTCATAAATGATAGACAGAGAGCCTGTAGCTGCATCCCCTGAGCCCAAGAGGAACACAGAGACACAGACACAGAGAGCTCTGGCGGAACTGTTTTGTCTGGTGGGCTAAAATCCAGCCTGGGAGGGCATGAAGAAACTCAACACTGAAAGGAAATTAAGGAAAAGCTGTCATTTCCCGGAACTCATCTGCAAATAGGTCTTCACCAAGTCCCAGTTAGACACTCCCCCAGAGGAGTTTTGCCAGATGGCACAGGGAATGCAATGACTGATGTTTTCTCTCTCTGTTCCCGTGTCCTCCTGCAGATATTCCTGGATTGTTTCTCCTTTGCTATCCTCTCTGTCCTAATCACTGGGTCATCTGGGAAAGAGCTGAAAGAAGGGCTGGGATGTTATTTAGTGAGGAGGCTGTCATGTGAAATGTCCTCAGCAGGGAGCTGGGGTCCTTATTTAGGAAGAGCTAGAGATGTGAAGAGATGTAGAAGAGCAGCAGCACAAGACTGGGATAAACAGCACTTCTCTGTCTCTACCACAAAGTAAATCTCTGGTTTGCCAAGAATTTTGTGCCCAAAGCCAATTTTTAGCAATTAAAATAGGTATAATATAAAGAAAACCATCCTCCTCTGCTTATGACCACTGTTGTTTACTGGAGATCTAAAATAAGGTGGCTGATGGATTTGTCATCAGCTTAGATTTCCTGTGCTAATAGAAAACAAAAACAAAAAAAAAATCAATGAAAAGGTTTCTCAGGTGCTGTGTTGCTCTGCTTTTATGCTTTTACTTGGCTCAAGTTTCACAAACATGGGTCTTGTTCAGCAAATGGGGTTTGCAATTTTATACCTTAGAAATAAGTTTCTTGATGAAAACTTTCAGTTTTGGATATTATCAATTTATATAATACAGAAAACTACATTATCACTTCAGACATGACACTGGTCATCTTCAGAACTGAGAATGTCATGCTTATTTTCTGTTCCAATATACCTCATGGGTCAGGGTGGTTCTTTCAGAGAAACTGGGTGCTCCATCACTGGAAGTGCTCAAGGCCAGGTTGGATGGGGCTCTGAGCAACCTGGTCTAGTGGAAGGTGTCCCTGCCCATGGCAGGGAGGTTGGTACTGGAAGATCTTTAAGTTTCCTTCAAACCCAAGCCTTTCTATGATTCTGTGATTGTATGACTTCAATCACCTATATAAAGTGTTGAACAATATGAACAATAACCTTATCAGAATTTACCAGCTGAGGAATATAAATCTATGCATACATATGTGAAAAATATGGAATTCATGATATCTTTGTTGTCATGACTTCTCTTCTGGAAATCCCAAGGACTGTATAGTGCCAGCACAGGGAGGTGGAGTTCTGGCTAGCTTTAAAGTAATGCAGTAATTTATCTAACTATAAACTAACTGTCATATTCTGAAACTTATTTTCCAGTGCAATAGTAAATGGAGATGATAAAAAAATCTGAATTTTTCAATTTTATGAATAGAAGATTAATTATTTGGAGGAAAAAAAGTCAGCTTTCCATAATTCATTCAGGGGAAAAAAAGAAAGTAATATTAAAAGTGAATCAATGGAAATCTTTTGGGTAAGTATATTTCCCATTTCGTTGTTTACAATTAGTGATCATGATCAGTTCTTACAATTTTTGTGCTCAGCTTGTTTTAATTAGGATCCAAATGGAAAAATATTTCATATAAGAAATCTGCCTTCCTTTCTGATTAATTAATACCACACAGTTTCAGAAAATATGAATAATAGAGGCTACAAAGATAGTGGTTTTATGTTTTCTCACAGACTGTGTAGTAGTGAGCCAGGAAATGAAATATTGCATGTCATGCCACTTGATGGGATATAATTCTGTTGAGGCGCTGAGTTTAAATTCAGCTTGGCAGATCCATTGCTCACACTGTCATAAACCAATCTATTTTTATTCTGTCATTGTGTGAACTAAAAAAAAATATTAAGTTTGAATCTGTGTGTGCTCTACCTCCCCATTAACTCACTGTCTCTAGAATAGTGACCTGCCTTTCAGTATTTTCTAGCAGGCTATGCTCTTACTTCTATATAAAATGTGGGATGTTTCTAGCAAAAGAGGAGGGTTTAGCTCTTTCCCAATGCTATTGCTTATTGAGGCCTCAGAAAAGGCCCTACTACAAAAAGCCCTTGAAAGGTGCCTGCTCTGTGCCAACTGGTTTTGCCTTGGCACTCTCAAATGAGGAGCTGACATTTTCATTCCGGTAGGAGGGAACGAGGGGGGGAGAGAGAAAACTTAAACACTGATGATAACTCCCAACAAGCAATTTTAATGCTGTCTGTGAGAGGGATGTCTAGGCTGGGCCTGCAGGCTCCTGCTGTGATGCTTCCTGCCATAGCCAGGGAAGTCAATAACCAGCTGCCCAGGATTATCCAGTTGTGGCTGGTCAGTTGACATGGTCTGGCATGACGGTGTGCTTGGGCTGTTGAACAGAGGCTTCTACGGTACCTTTTTTTGGTTTTAACATTTTCCTATTTTTTTTTCTGAATTTATTTCTTTGCCATGCATCTCCACATCCCCTCTTCCCACAGTTTTTTGTTTTGTTTTTCTTTTTCCATGAGTGCTCAGCTGCTCCTTCCTGGGTGTACTGAACAGTGCTGGTCACATTGCTGCCTGGTTGTTTTTTTTTTTCCTGTGAAATCTCTGTTCTTTTCACTACAAACAAAATCCTTTGGGACAGAAACTGTCTCTTCTATCCCTTGCTTTCAGTAGTTCCTATTCCCTTGCCCTTCAGTAGTTTCTATTCTGTTGTAAGTTGCAAGACAAAACTCTGGAAAATTGCTTGCACCTATTCAAACTTAGGAAGGATGAATGATCTGGAAGATGGCAGATGTAGCAGAACAAGTAGGAGAAAAGATGAGTAACGCAGTCACACAGCAAAGCTGTGAGAGAGAGGAATAGAAACCACGAATGCTGCTTCTCAAGCCCTTGTTCAAAACAGTAAACCATGCAATTTTTCCAGTGTTATCTGGAAATTTCAAAGACAGAATGACATGCTGTTGTAAAACTGATAATAGAAGACTACCATCACTACCATAAATGGGAGGGTGGGAAGGAGCTCTCTATGCTGAGTGCCATAAACAAAGAGCAGCAAGGGACTAAGATGAATATTTTTATGTTGGTGTGCTGTGGTTAGCTTTATTTAAACACAAACATTGTTAAGAAACATGGATTTATGTATTTTCTTTGATCAATGAAGTCTGATATGTTTTAAACATCCTGAATCTCTTGTTTCTGTACGTCCAAAAGGAGAGGAAGACAGACTCAGGAGCACATGCTTAAATCTGTTGCAGTCCCATTTTTGCACAAGTTTATGCTGGTATCAAATAGACTGATTTTTCAAGGACAATGTGGAACTGCCTTTTCAAACAAACAGGACCTAAGTTGCTCCAATTAAAATGTGTCTAAGGACCCTTTTTTACATTTTACTTTCCCAAAAGAGATAAGTAAACAGGTTCAGAATGAATGTTTGGTTTTAGAACTTGATTCAAAGCCCACTGATAAGGTCCCAACATAGGTGCTATATGAAAAAAATTCCACTTTGAAGCTATATTGATATATGCTAAAATCAAAGTGAATAACTAAAATAAAATCTTCCCCTACAATATGTGTATTCTCAGTTTATCCACAGAAGCAAAACACAGATGTATTTTATTTTAATTAGTCCCCTGACTTTCTTTTGTATATATTTTTAATGCCTACAGAGCAGTGGATATTATATCCCAGGGATGTTGTTACTATTTCTTCTCTGACTCTCGCTCACAGACCTTTTTATTCTTTTGCTCACTGTGCTGCAAATTGCCTGCTCATCGGTGTCCTTCACTGCCTGGATTACTTCATGGTGTTTACATAGCAGAGCAAACTATACAACATCCCAGGGGCCCAATGCTGCTGCCCTGGAATACTGGTGAGTCTAATTGACAACAGGATGTGCCTGTGCTTTATGATAGGAGAACCAAGCCCTCATCACAGCCAGCCAAGCTGGAGCAATAAAATCCAGACTTGATATTCTCTTACTCCTAGGTTCTTGAGAGGCAGAAATCCCTGGTTAGCAATATGTCAGATTACCTTTAGCATGATTCTTATTGTATAATAATGCAAATTAGTATCAGCATTTATATGTGTTTGTTTAAGTCACTGATCCCATTGAAACTATTTTCAACAAGTTTAAGGTTACTTATTAATTTCTAAGATTTAATGAGAGGGTGTCACCTTATTTTGAAATATTCCATGCTGCGAGTGATTCAAATGTGCCTTGAATGAAATCCTTGCTTAACTCTAGTGTTTAAAGCAGTTTATAGCTGGATTACTTTCTATTGTTTTTGCCATTTCTCCTCTTCTCTGTGGAAGGTGGGGGAGTCTTGTTTGCCACTCCATTGTTAATGAGGGAACCAGAAGATAATGCAACACTAACTAAGCAGGCAAAAGCACTTTAGCTCTTTCCTTGAAGTTCTATTTGAAGAAAAATTTTTCTCTTCTTGAGAAGAATGATCCTCATGAACAGAATCCAAAGAGAATTTCTAGTTTAAGCCTGTGGCTATTACCTAGCCACAAAAAGGAGGAGCAACAACTGACTTTCTAGTTTGGGTCACTTCTGCAGAGGAAGCAACATTTTATTCCCCCATGAACAGAAGAGGGTAAGAGCAGGAGTGGGTGCGCAGTAGATATCAAACTGCAGGAAATATCCAGGAAAATCTGCATTAGTTGTTTGGAGGAAATCCACACCATCCCTCATGGGCCTCTAGAAGGCAGCATCACAGCCTGATACATAATCCTGCCTGACTGCACCAGTGCTGTTTCATTCTCTCCAGTCCTTCCTTTTCTAGCTTTCTGTTCCCTCCTACCCATAAATTTACTCCTCTGCCCAAGAAAGTTGCAAAGTTCTGAGATGTGAGATCTCTTTCCCAGAGGGAGGTCAATAATAAATTACAAAAAGTGACCAAGCAAACCCAGTTCAGCATGCTGTATACCACATACAGGGAGAACAGGGCAGCATGGAAATATCACTGACTCAACTGTGACAGATTGCTCTAACATGAACTTTGACCTTTTGCATGGAAGAAATCTGCTTTCAGCATTCACAGCTTGTTTCTTTGAAATGAAACAGTGAATTCCATGGACAATGACTTTTTACTCCAACAAAATTGCCATTCACATGTAGGTGATGCAACAATTGCTTGGAACAACCTCAAAATAGCAATATTAATATTGATCTTTCCTTTTAGTGTGTTTGATATGAAAAAAAGGCATGAGAAAGTGATGATAGTGGAGTGCTGAATGTGCTCAGTATAAAATACTGCTTTTCTGCTCCCCAGTAAGAACCTTCCCTGAAAGTCAAGTATTTCATCTCCTTCTCTCTTTGCAGCACTCAAGGCCAAGCATGTGGTGTAATGATAGCAGTCTTGCTGTGCAGAGTGCCATGATGGGCTGAGTAAGACAAATATTCCAAACCTTTTTGAGCACAGGAGCAAGTTTACCATAAGAGTAGAGTGCATGTTACTGTTTACTGGCTATAATGGCATTGTTAGGTGTAATGGTAATCCAGGTGGGTGAACTGCCCATAACTTGGGCCATTTCATCAGAGTGAGGCTAAAATCTTGCATTTTTTTATTTTGGCAGCAGCACTGACAGAACCCCCTGCTTCCTCTTTCTACCCTCCAGCCTGGCAAATGACACCATAGAAGCATATATGAGTTGTCCAGGGAGAGACTGAAGTAGGGAGGGCTGCTTCATAGCCTGAAGAAAAGGAGGGCTGCTTCATAGCCTGAAGAACACAGCTACTGAATGTGTAACTAAATCCCATGACTGAATATTGTAGGTCCAATTTAGGGGCCCTGACAGTTGTGATGACAATCTTGGTATGAATTGTTTCATTAAAGATGTGTTGGATATGTGTTTCATCCGCTCCTTGTGGAAGGAAAAAAGGCGTGGTGAAGTTGTGTAATGCTTCCCATCCTGTTTTTTGGCCATTGCTGTTTCTTCTGGAGAGCATGAACTTCCAGTGCCTAGGAATGAGCAAGCCCATCTGTTCCACCCTGCTGCTTAATACCAGTCCAGCTTAGCGAGCCTTGTTTCCAGCAGCTGGCAATTAAACTGTACCAGTCTGCAGTGGTTTTGAGGGGTGGTGTCATGATCTCATGCCACATGCATGTTGACATGGTCCTTTTTTCCCCCAATCATCTGTTCTCCTCTTAAGCTCCACAGAGGTGTGGGTCCACGATGGAAAGGGAGCAATAAGAATTAGAGGGCAGCAGGTTTTAAAATTTCAGTTCCTTCTGTTCACAGAAACAGAGCTTGTGTATCAAGGTAGTGCATCACGCAGTAGCTGGCCAGAGAAGCGTCCCATTGGGCTATGACTGAATGGAGAGACTATTGCAATAGTTTTATGTCTTTACCTCAAAAAATAAAAAAATGCAAGTGTACTCTTCATGCCCTCTTTATTTTGCCTGCTGAGAAAAGCAGAGTCTGTCAATCAAGAGAAAAGCTTCCAATTGTGTAGCCTGTTAGAATCATTGCATTAATAACATGTGTTTACTACTGGGAGAAGCAGGCTCAGTGTGCTAAGATTTTGTTTGTCAGTCAGTCATTGGAACCCCACTGTTAATCACATACAATGGTTTGTGGTTATGCCACAATTTAACCCAGGTTTAAAAATACAAACTAGAGCCTTGGTGGTCTGCTGAGAGCAGTGAGTGGAGCAAAGGTATTGGTTGAACCTGCCTCGTGGGCTGCTGGCTTGGAGTACTGTACGAGCTAATCAAATTTATTAACTCGAGCCATGACCAGAATGCTCACACGGGTGAGTGTGGGTGGGTGCACCCAGGTTAGGCTACATTTTGGCTGCATTCTGCAGGGAGGAGGAAAAGCAAGGCTTTGGCTTCCCTTCCACAAAGACAAATTGGAACCAGATATCAACTGGATTTTGGAATCTCTGGCAGCCTAATAAGCAGAAGGTATTTCTTTTTGTTGTTGTGGGTTTTATTTATTGATGTAGGGGGTGGCTTACAAAAAAACTGAGGGAATTTCAAAACTGAATGCCGGTGGCATTTGATGCATGTGTGTATCATTGCTAAATTGCCCCCTGCATGCCACTTTAAAGGCAGTATTACAGGCACAATCTCTCACTACACAATAACGAGGTCTGAGTGTGGTTGCCAGAAAAGGGAGAGGCATTTGGCTACTGAGACAAAGAATACTGGAGAGGCAGTTGTGTATCTTTATATGAATCTTGACCTTCTGGCAGAGGTAGGAGGAGACCAAGTGACTAAACCATCTTTCTTAATTACAGCTAGAATAGGGTAAGTGAAAATTCCTGTTTGCCACAGCACTGTAGAAAGTATCATTCATAAACTGCAGGACTTTTAATACTCTGAGAAGAATATATTCCTCTCCAAAGATAATTATATCCATTTCTCCACATTACCCTACAGCCCAAGACTTTTTGTAGGAACCTCTTCCAGATTTAGAGCAATGTAAGTGATATTTTTAAATAGCAGTGTTAGGATAAAGTCAGTTCCATACATTCTTATTCAAATAAAACAGCTTAGCCTCAATTATTTTATTCTAAATAAAGATTTCATAGTTTCATTTATCCTAATCAGTGAAATTATAACTGGCAAAATTACTGTAATTTTGAAATGCCTAAGCAGATTCATTCATGAAGGCAGTGAAAAATGTATACTTGTTTTAAATTTATTTAGGTTTGTTTTTTCACATTTTCGATTAATATGCATTAACTCCTCACCGCTAGGTTTTCTTACTAAGAAATTAAATTAAATGGATTGAGATTTGCTAAAGGTATTTATACTAGTAAAAGCACTAAGCTTGAAAATAATATTCAGGGCAACACTGGGTTTAACTCTAACTAGGAGTGAGTTGAGACCATTCTTTGCTCATCAGGTCAATATTCCACAGAGAATCCTTCCCCTTTGCCCTCCTGCCCCATCACTACCACTCACAATGTACTCCACAAGATCCTATTTTTCTGGTTTTATGGGAGCTAGAGGAGAGCTTTGGAGCTGCACAGCATCTGGGACTGCTTAAACTGTGGCAAGGAAGCAGAAGACAAGTGCTAATAAGAGGTGAAGAGGTGAAGACTGAAACATCCTTATACCCAACCATAAATCTGCACCTCCTATAACTATTAAAGTCAGTGGGAATATTGTATGTGGTGGCCTTTGGGATAAGACAGCCATAAACATCTCCTCCCTCCCAGTAACAGTGAATTATCATTTTAAAAATCTGCCTCTTGGAGCTTACTTGCATTTTGTCTGCATTACATCTATCTGAATGTCCTTTCCATGCGTATTTGACTGATTTTGCTGTGCTGTGATGATGATGTTTCCAGTTCAGTGGCAATGTGCAGGTTAATTTCAGACTTTTAAGTATTTCTGAAGGAAAGTTTTTTAGTAAAATGGAGAACAAATTTCTACAGGCTAATTTCTTTGAGAGATGTAATGGTACTTGTATACTGCACCCTAACTTCAGTGTTTAAATGATGGCCTAGCCTGGCTTGATGGCTGAAATGTGGTAGTGGCAACTTCAAGTTAGAAGTCAATCAAACATTTGCATATCCTGAATGCACAGTGTAGTTTGCAAACAGGCTGCCTTGGGCAACATCACTAGTGCAGGATGGTAGGGATGACATGCAGAGAAATTCTGTCACCAGAGTTAGCAATAGTGCTTAATTATCAGGATCCTTTATTCATCAGTTCTTGAATAAAAGCCCCATAGCTGAAACAGATGTCTTGCCAGTGAGCAACATGCAGGATCTCTGGTACCCATTCCACCAGGGTCACCCATTCTTTCCAGAACATATGCTGACCATTCCTTTCCTTTTCTTGTAAACAGTATTAAACCAGGAGTGAGGAAGTGACTTGTAAGCAACTGCAGCTAATGTCAAATTTAGGAATTTTTGTATTTTAGACCCCATGTGCCTCAGTCCAGTCATGGAATTCCCTTTTTCAGGATCTAACTTGTGGGTTAGAGCGTGTTCTAAGTGAAGAGAGGAGAAAGGTTAACAAAAGGAAAGAAAATAAGACTGTATAGGCTTTGCCAGACTTGGAAAAATGTGGATTTATTAATCACCACTACCTTTGACATTTGAGCTGTATCCATACTGCAGAAAAACACAGTCTTAACTTGGGTTGACTGACTGAGCTGAACAAAACTGTGAAAATAACAGAAAAACAACCAACAAAGACCAGACAAAGCAGGGAAGTATTTCAGCCAAATGAACATCTCAAATTCAGCCCTGATCACTTTATATGCTCTAAGTTTTTGGCAATGTGTCTTATGGTCCAAACTCTGAAGTCTATGAGTTTGCTTTTTTCAGCAATTTAGGTTTTTCTTTTTTATGATCACTTTTGTTAGAAAAATTCAAAATAATGCTTTGTGACTGCAAATGTCTTTAGTTTGCACATTGTTAGCACTTTGAAAATCACACGTTGTTGACAATGTGTACCTCTGAAAGATGCAAATGAGTGGCTGCTTAGCCTCAGTTGAGTTGTAGCTGCAGACAAGGCTAAAACACATTTGCTTACATAGTAGAATGTGTGGTAGTTTGGTAGTCTGTGCATATTGTCTTACTCTGCACATGTAGAGCACAGGCTCAACTTCCCATTTTTGTCCCCTGTTGATAGTTTTTATTCTAGTCTGCACAGATGTGTTCTTTTTTGATAGCAAGGAAACAAGAATGTTAATTAGAAGATATTAAGTGGCTCTGTTGCAGACACACTTCTGGAGAGGGTTTGAGAAGCTGAACACATCTCCACTGTCTGCTGTCACACAAAATTAATTCTCTTAGTTGTGTGTCATAACTTGCCTTTTGATATTGCTAGATGAAAAAACATAAAGTATGAGTAGGGAGAGACTGTGTTTCCTTCTTTTCGCACTGCCATTGCCCAGAAATCCAAGGAAGGCAGATCTCCACGCAGATATATGTGCATCTTTTAGAAAGGTAACACAGTTCTGACCATCCTTTCTTCCCTGAGAGGTGAAAAGAATTATAAGTGGTGTGGGGTTCTTGCTACATGGCAAGAAGAAGGTTGAAGTCCTTGCTTTAGCACCCTCCTGTATGTGAGAAGCTGCCCAACAAATTTTGGCAAGGAAAAGTTGCTGCTATAGATTTAGCACTTGTTCAAGTTGCCTTTTAGCCTTGATTCTATCAGCTGCTGTAGCAAATGCTCCAGAAGAATTATCTGGAAGATGACCTTGTGTACTTATATATGCTGCATGTGTGCTTATATATGTATATATATTTTTAAAAAAACACACACACACATACATATGTATATAGAAAGCTAAATGGAGAACTTTTGCATAAATTCCAGGCAGTTAGCAGCTGTCACACTCTCTCATTCTAATGTGATGGTGAATAACATAAATGTTTCTAATCTGTCTAATATCTTTTGCCAAACACAAAACAAACAACATATTTCAGGTTACCACGTAAAAGAAAAGAGAGTGAAGTTCTTTGGCTGAAAGGCATATCAAAGCAAATATATTTAGTTGGTTCTTAAATGAAATTTAGTTTGGGGCATGGCAAGTATAGTTCTCTGTGGTGTTACACTCAGTGTTAGTATAAACAGGAGTTTGGTTTTGGTTTCTGCCCCCCATTTGATCTTTAGATTTGTCCGTTGTTTTGCACATTGTATTAATTTTGTAATTAGAATTCCTAGAAAAAGAGCAGAATGTACAGAATCTGGATTCTATCACTATAAAAGCTATGGGTCAAGGAAGCCATTCTCCCAAAGCTGTGAATTTCTGTTTACGTGGATAAAAAAAAAAAAAAAAAAAAAAAAAAAAAAAAAGAAGAAGAAGTTTATCAGAACCAGTCTGATGCAAAAAATAGTTACCAAAACGGCAGGGACAGATTTTCACACGGCACTAGTACAAAAGACACATGTTGAAGCATCGTTCAGCTGAAAGTGACCTAATTTCAGGGCATCAGGAGCAGCTAACATGGTCTTTTTCTCTCACATTTGATGGCATTGCCCATTCTGAGTTTCAAACTTAGAATTTTAGAGGTAGAGAGGAACACTGGCTAAAAAATTCCCAATTTTTTTTAGATTAATCCATATTGGGTTTACATTATTTATCCATTCTTCATTTCCCCAGAAACATTCTTCTGTAAGAAGGTGCACTCAGAGCGTGGGCAAAGGGACTTTGAAACTCAGCCAGGTGTGGAGTGACAAAAAAATACAGGGCTGATATTATTTGAGCCATTTTTGCTGTTGTGAATGTTCTGCAGTTCAAGACTCAGATCTACATTTGTCAAAGAATTTAGCACTACATATATTTTTATGTCATTTTACTCAAGCTAATTGGAGGAACAAGGAATTTGGAATACAAAGGGAGTGAGGGAATCTGGCAGTGCGACATCTGAGTCGGGTTAGCACAGCAACACATGGATGTACGTCAGTGCCTGCCAGCTTTCATTTTCTGATTATTTCAGTCTATTGTCAGTAACAGAACTTTCCTGACTCGGGATTTATGGCCATGCACTTGTGAAGGGTTCTTCACCTCTAAATGCCACTTTCAGCTCACCTGTAGGGTGGGCATCCTCAATGCCTAGGAAGGGCAGGCTGAAGCATGACTGAAGAGCTTCTGCTTTGATTAAAGAGAACCAGCATGCTCACCTAATTTTACCTCTTTAACCTTTAAATTGCTAATGTGTCCCTGCTCTGTTTAACACAGAGAGAAAACACAAGGCATCTGCCACAGAGATATGGCACATTTAAATGGAACTTACCAAAGCTTTGGGATGTAAGAAGTTCACTTTTATTGGAGATTTGTAAGTGTTCCGTGGACAACACAATGACTTAGATATGTTAGAGTACGTGTCAGGGGTAAATTGCTTACATACCCTTCTGGTTTTGCTCTGACTACCTCTCCCTTTTGTCAAAACAACTTGCCATAATTAAAAAGGTGGTTCCATGCTGGCCCTATAGCCGAGTCTGTAGGAGTTTGCACACACAGAGCAATGTTTGACTAATAATTCTAATTTATAAATCATCAACAATCCTAAAAACAGATTAGCCAGCGAGGACTTTTTGTGACAAATACCATGGCACTTTTCCATACCGAACCACATAAAAGGACTCTGGGTCAGAAAAATGCATTCATTTAGGATCAAGTCTAGCAAAAGTCCCACGATTGCCAATGGAACAAGAATAACACCCCTGTTGCCAGACTTTTCCTAGGCAGTGGGTGGCCATGGATAGAGTGCTGTCCCTTCCCCCACCAAAATAGTCTGTGTGTTACAAGTTGATTTCTGTTGAAGTCCAGCAGCTCCACAGTCTCGGGGTAGCTGGCTACCAGCCTGTGCTTGCATTCCTGCCTGGACTGCAGGGGCTCTGACAGCAAAGGTAACCGTGATGGTTAACTTCACTCCTGGTATGGCACTGGCCTGGTGGAAAACCCTGGCAGCTTTGGAATTGCGTGCTGAGGTTCAGGAACAAAGCACACACGGAGTTCTCAACTGCCTCTGCCACCTCGCTGACACTGCTGTGTGCTCAGATCTCAAGATTAAGCGATTTATTTGTGCCAGGATATAGCCTGAGTTATGCAGCAAGTCAGAGCTCTTGAGAAACATGAGCAGCCAGGTTCCTCTGAGTCAGCATGGCAATGGGTGCAAGCCTCTTCTCCTTGAGCACAGACCCAGACCCGGGTGAGGGGAGCCACTTGCAGCTACAGAGAGACCCCCAAATGCCCAAGTGAACTACCTTGTCCTGCAAGGCCACCCCAAAGCAGGTAGAGCAAGGCTGTAAGGACTTGAGAAACACATTGATCCTGTCAAACCAGTGAGGGTTTCAGCTGCTCAGAGAAAAGGATCAGAAAACTGATACGCTTGGCCCATCTGTTGGGTTCACCAACCTGAATGTATACTCTGCTGTTTACCAGCTGAGCAGAGCTTTCTCACCAAGACAACATTTTTAGGGGGAAAAAAAAATGCAAAACAACAAAACAACTGAATAATTGAAACAGAAACATAATTTTGGAAGATGATGAAAGTTAACAACATGGGAAGGGACCAGAGGGATAAAATATTTGCCAGTTGCAATATTTATTTTCTCTAGTAACAGAACTCTATGATGGGTGGATGAAGGTAAATGAGACTTGTTTATAGTAGATTTATGTAAATACAGAAGAGCTTTTCCAGGACCTACATATATCCACCAAATATGAAAACTGTAGTAAATTATTACAGTAATAAAATTACATATTATTAAATGTCAGAAGCTTCCCTGAGAACAGCAAGAAAAACTCCTTGGTTCCTTAAACCCAGCTACATGGCCAGTCTCGTGTGCTACTACCCTTACCCACATCCACAATGGTATGAGATGAGCTTAGCAGCATATCCTGAATATCAACACCTCTGGATGTTTTACATTAAAGGGAAAATTTAATGTCCACTCTCATGCCAACTTCTGTCTTTTATGTGCATATTCATAAAATACATGCTGCAGTTCAGTGATTGACTTTTCAGTCAAACTAGTTCAGACTTTTGCCAGAAGGGCTGGTCCCGCCTATCCCTTCCTGTGTTTGCTGTCTCATGCCAGCATTTGTGTCAGTAGAGCACCCACTTCCCCAAATACAGGGTACAGGCAACAGAGAACGGAGTCAGGTGAAAGCTACATCTCTGCAGAGCTGTATCTCCTAATCCAGTATCCAAACCTCATCACTGGTACTAGCCTTTTCATGAGTGCACTAATAAAAAGAAATTTATCATTTAAGTAAGTCCAGTTCAGAGTTACTGGATAAATCCTGTGGGCAGTAAAGACCATATCTGACATGTATTAATGCTGTGCTGCACGGATGGGTTGCCCAAAAGAAGCCAAAAGCAGATCCTCATGGTAAATTCCCCATGCAAGCCCAGTTCTCAGCTACTGCTGACGCTTCGTTCTTGCAGTGTGTGTTGGTCCAGGTGTAAGGGATACCTTGGGCAGGGCACAGGCACAGCAGTACTGTAGGTGTGCCATGTTATGCTCTGCTGACATTCAGCTCATGTTTGCTGTGGGCTCCTGAGAGAAGGGGGAGGAGAGAAGGGAAAAAAAGCCCATGAGCAGAAGCTGCAGGAGCTGACAAGAAAAGACCCTCCGCAAAGTTCTGTGTCCCAGATCTGATGGCTGACTCACAAAGCTTCACAAAAGCCCTTGATACTCCTCCCCACTGAGCTGAGCTGTCTTCCCTGCTTACCTTTGATCATAAGTAGTGTGTTAACTTATATATTGCAGTTTTCTGGGTTTGTGTCTTGCCCATACAAGAATCTATAAGATGTGGGCTAGATTCACATGTGCTCTCACATTCCTTCCAGAATAATGTAGAAAAATCAGAATGTAGCCAGAAGTCTCCATCTAGTTTGATTTTTCTTTTCTTTAACACTATCTAGGAGCTGCTACACGTAGGATATTGTAGGTCAAAGTTTATAACACTGCATTTACTGCACCTTTCACGCAGCTCGTAAACCAGATTTCCAATGGCTGTAATTTTAAATTTCTCTCCTTGGATGCAGTGGAAAATGTGACTTTCATGCTTTTCTGTATATTTACAGCATCATAAATAACATGCAGATCTAAAGTGTTTTAAGTACATCGATATGCTGTTTTAAACAAAGTAGTGAAAATATGTAGCATATAGTGCCTAGTTGTTTTTATTTTTTTCAAGGCTAAGATTCCTCCTTGCCTTCATAATTTTTAACTTTGCATGGTTCAAGACTTTTTTATATGCTGCACCTCAAAATAAACAGAATTCAAAGTCAAGTGAAAATTGGGTGAAGAAACAAGCATGCAAAAAGCCTGTGTGTTATTGCTACTTACTGTAGATTTTAGGATTTATAGAGCTCCAATAGACTTTTCACCAAAATTTCAATCTGTGATAGGTTTAATATCCAAAATCTTATGAAATCTTTTGACAAAACAATTCTTGAGTTGGTATTTGACATGGTAATAACTTTCAATAAACCAAGAAGTCTTTCTGTTGGTAGAATTGTTTGATTAGAATTAGTTTCCATAACTGCAGCAGTACATTTATTACACATTATATGTTTATTGCACTATACCAATCCAACACTTTTATAAAATGAATCATTGCTAAAAAAAGTGCTTCTTATTTAGGATTATATTAGTATCAATTATTATATAAATAACTGGTAGAGTATATAAACTTGGTTGTTAAATTTAACTACTGATCTGATAGAAATATTTTCATCTTTTAGAGGTTAAAATCAGGATATATTTTCTCTAAAGGAACAGCTGTGCTCAAGCATAGATTTCTAAGCATTTCTGACCCTCTTCACAAGCAAGAAGACTTTGGGTTGGTTTTTTTTTTGGTTTTGTTTTTTTTTTTTTTTTGTCATAAGTGTCACTCATAGATGTGGAAAGCCTTGAATGTATTAAAAGATGGTGTGGTCTCTTGGTCAAAAAATGCAACTGATGTTCTTGAACGTTCTGCTTCAGTGAACCCCTCACACACCACACATGGAACCAGTAAAGGAGCACTGTTTCTTCCTTGAAATGGGCCATGCTATTTCGTTTGAAACAACATGTGTTTCTGCTGGGTGTTCTGTGGTTCTGTCTCAACAACATTACTCAGAGCTCAAATACAGCAGGTATCAGCCAAGGAACTCTCAAGTATCAGAGGGATGAATAAATCATATTTTCAAGAAACACCCATCCCTTTCAAATAGATACACAGCTATACATCTGAGACATAACTTTATTGAAAGAAATAGTTTAATCTCACTTCCAAAATTCGAGTTGCCAAAGAACTTCCAGTAACAACTTAAATGAAAGTCACAGGAGAGGGATTGAGGCCTCAGTACTACTGGGGACTATAAAAACCAATCCCTTTCCTCGTGTCTGTTCCACTGGTGACCTCTAGTGCCCAAGGACAAGAACAGGTATTCAGAGTTTCTCCAGAACATTGCTTTGAGAGAACAGGCATAAAGTAGTGACCTTTTTTCAGTGTGAAAAATTCTGACCTGAGCTTTCAATTCCCAGTATTTTAAGTGCAAAATAATAATATAGAAACTTAGTGTATTAGGGGAAGCAAAATATTTATGCTGATTGTAGGAGTAGAAAGCTTCTTATTTGTAAAAATGAATACTGTGCAAGATTGTTCACATTTGGACCATCTGTTTCAGGCATTTGTCTTTCCCTCAGTCTATGAAAAAGAACCAAACCTACATTGCAAATGTGCTTCAGCCAGCACATACTACTGAACAGATGACCTTCAAGTATTAGGCCTAAATGGGCAACATTGTTGTCAACTAACTGGAATTTAGCTGAGAAAATGGGATAGCTAAGTACCCACTCAAAGACCACAGGTTCAGAGCTTGATTTTTAGTTAATATGATCTTTCTTTTAATGTAGCATGCTCTGACATGACAGCAGGCTGTTTTCTATGGGAAGGCATAAATTTGGGAAAATATATCATAGGTATTTCCTTCACAACAATATTGTTGAATGGAGATTGAAAAGAAAAGCATCTCTGAACTTCACTGCCATCCTGTCAGCTGTGGTAGCAATGGGCAGTCACAAAGATCCAAGCATGCCATGTTTCTGGGCCAAAGTGCTTTGGTAGATCTGACTTCCATGAAAACAATCTCTGCCTGTGACTCTCTTTAGGTAATGAGAAATTTTCTTTGGCTAATGTTAACGCAGTGATGTGCAAATAACAGCTCATGTTTAACAGTGGTAACAGGAGTAGATTAAACTGTGCTCTGAGAGAAGCATGCTAGAGAGAAGTGCTAGAAAATTGTGTATGAAGGAGCTAATAACTGAAGGCACACATGAATACTTTGCAGATGTATATATTTTAATAGAAACAAAATAAAGTACAGAAAACATGCTTACAGCAAGGCTGGAATCTCATATATCTTCTTCCAAGACTGTACCCTAACCAATGGCAGGAATCCCAGACCCACAGAATATGCTGAGTTGGAAGGGACCAAATCTAATTCCTGGCCCTGCACAGAACACCCCAAGAGTCACACCATGTGCCTGAGAGCATTGTCCAAGTGCTTCTTGAACTTTGTCAGGCTTGGTGCTGTGACCACTGCCCTGGGGAGCCTGCTCCAGTGCCCAACCACCCTCTGGAGGAACAACATTTTTCTAATGTCCAACTTCAACTTCCCCTGAGGAGTTTTGCTCTCACATCCTGCCCACCATTCCTAAGCATTTTGCTGCACTATAATCGAGTTTTAAAAACTCCCAGCAGTCTCCTAGTTAGTGGTAAAGGACACTGGGAATGTGAACTTGAGCCACTCTGGCAGTCACACGTGCATAGCCTTAGCTTGGACCGAGCTACACTCCCCATGCTCACATACACAGGTTCCCTCACCAACCCCAGGTTTCCCAGAGCAGAGTCTCAGACATCTGAATCCTTAAAAACAATTAAATCATGGTACAACCACAAAATAACTGCTCAAGTTGGCACCTCTGAGGAGGGACCCCAAACAAAGGAATCCCTGGGCTTTTATATTCCTCAACATCATATTGATGAAGGAATTGTATCTCCAAGTGCTCTGAGGTGTAATCTCTTACAGGAGAGATGGGCAGTTGCCCTTTTCTCTGATTATGTTGTAAAACAGAAAGATGCTGCAGTGGATTCTAAACTGAAAGTCCTGGATGAAAGAAAGCATTATCCTGCAGCTCTGTGCCAGGAGTCTGTGGCACAGGGAGCTCAGTGTTGTCATGCCATTGCTGTTGCAGAACAAACCTTTGCTGTGATGTGGTAGCACACAGCTCAGCCTGCAGGCTCCGTAGGTTGCCACTCTGACCTGCCTTCACCTCACTCATCACTGCACAGACATCTTCTGCAGAGTTCTGATGTTTCCTCCAGAGATCAAATGCCTAAAGCTCTTTGCTGTTTCAGTTGTTTATTGGGTCTGTCCTGAGAGGGCTAATGGCCTAGGGTTGAAAAATTCAGCCTTGCAGTTATTTAACATCTCTTGAGTAAAGGCATGTGTATGGATGTGTAAGAGGCAGAAGAGAGTGTGGGAATGGGAAGGAGAGGAGGTGTGCACAGAAGCTGGTCTTCCCTGTAATATAAACCATGACAAATCCACTTACACATAGAGAGATGTAAGTGCAATCTTAAAATCTGTGTGTTGGGTAGCAAAGGTGATTACATGACTTCATTCCTGATGTCATTTGATGGCTGTGGGCAGTGAATACAAGCCACCTAGCTACAACCTTTTAAGCTTTCTGCAGCTTATATAAGAACTTGACAGTAAATTACAGTAGCTGACTGCATACAAAGTACAGCAAAGCTTTGCAATGGGGAGATTTTTTGTATTTTAATAAAGGCATAGGAAACAGCTGGCATTTTAATTCAAACATTAGCAGAATACTCTTAAGGTATTTTTTTTTCCCCTGTTATCACATTGGCTGTCCAGCAGCAGTCCTCTGGCCAGAATCTGTGGGGTGGTAGTGATCCAAAGGGCTGCACACACTGCCTGAGGAATGCAAGCAGTGTTAGTACTCAGGTAGTAGAAACGTACTACTGGTTTTTAAAAGAAAGCCAAAGCACTGTTCTGCTGGAGGCATCATTGCTCAAGCACCTGGAGGCTCTGAGTACCCTTCTGACAACAGCAGTCTTCAGCAATCCTTCAGAGGATTCAGAGCAGGTATTTCCTGCTTTTAAGATTGTTTTCATGGCTGAATCATCCATAGTCTGAGCCAGAAAGAGTGTAAAAATCATAAGATGACTCATGAGCGTAAAAATATAAGATCTACTAGTTCTAGAACTTTTATATGTTTTCAGCTGGATTCCAGTTTTCTTTCAAGTGCAGTTTGACAAAAGAAAAAAGCAAGTAAAAAAGAACAACTTTAGGTGGCATAGAAAATGGGTCAGTCAACATTTCCAAGTAGCATAAAAACTTTCTAAGTATTTTTAAACTACATTTACTTACATTAAAATGTATAACTATCCTTCTGCTTGATCAGAAAGTTGGAGGCATTCAGTTATATCAATTAGCAAGGTAAGATAAATATTTCAGATAGAATTTCCTTCTTTAAATTTTTAATCATAATTAAAATTTGTAATTTAAATCAGGGTATAGATCCTGCTCTCCTCCTCTCTGACTCAGAGCAATACAGACCCAGTGCTGCCCTCTGAGCTGCATCCTTTCAGGGGGTCTCTGTTATGTTGTATTCATCTGAATAATAAGGGTACCCAATAATTTGAAGCAACAACTTTCAAGCCATCAGGAACTATGTAGACTTGCTAAACTTTGGTTTTATTATTTTATTCCACTGATACAATTAGGAAAAAAAAAAAAAAGGCACAACCCTCCAATTGTGAATAGGTTAAATTTTAGAATGTTGCACCCATCAGAAAAATGAAATGTTTTACTCTCTAAACATTCCTACTAAACATCTGGGAAATCTTAGCTTAAAAACAGTGCAGCAGGCACAATGGAAAATCCTTGAGAGTGATGACAGCTCTGATTTCACATGTATTTATAATCCTGCACTTCGTTTATTTTCTTGGGATTTCTGAACTTGACAGAGACAGATACCTGAAAATAACTGACATGCTAGCTGTCAGCCTGTCCTTAAAATGTGTGGTCAATAGATCAAGGCAACCAAAACACAGGGGGCACAATGTTACTCTCCATTACAAAATGTAGAGAGGATGAAGCATTTTATAGTTCTTGAGAGAAATGTTCATATGTGAAAAAATAAATAGCTGACAGTCTCTCACTTCAGCAACTTGTATGTGGTGCTGAAGACAACCTACTACCTGCAGTCTGTGAAGGAAGGACTTTGTCACTGTAACACAAACATGAAAGCATGAAAATGAGAGCTGTTGCTAGAGGGGGCAAACTTTCACCTGGAATGGGGATAAGATTTTCACCAGGCCTGTGAAAGGTCCTTCCTCAATAAAAGGGATCATTTTGTGCAGTAGCTTTGAGATAATTGAATTCAACGTGCAGCTCAATCTCCTTTGTTCCTGTAGGCATTAGGGGTAATCCGTAGTTTTGGCAAGTAGGAAAAGCAGGAGAGACCTAAATGAAACAAAAGCTGCTTTGACAGGAGTTTTGTGTTATACATGTCTGCAGCTCCCAGTACAAAGAGGACAGTTTCTTCAAATTAAGACTGCTGTGACAATGAGTTAACATAAAAGGCCAAATTTTATGTTAACCTTTGTTATGTTACATAACTTATGTTACTTTTAATCAAAAGGCAAAGATAGTAAGATTAATTTTGAAATTCTTCAAATATGAGGTGGAAGACAGCAGTGATTGCTAGCTGTCCATAATACTGAAACTTCTTGTGTGGTGTCAGTAGTTCTGCCAAGGTAAGCAGGAGGAGGAATGAACTACTTACCTCCACTTCCTAGATCTGCTAGGCACTGCATAAATTTTTGAGAGAGAACCTACCAGTGAGTGGCTGCAGATCAGACTAGACAAAATTTCTTCCACATGTTACAACCACATTGCTCATTAACCACAGAGATTCAAGAAATCTGCCCTGTTCAGTTATCTCACTTGTGGGTGATGGCTTTGTGTAACAAGAGCAGTGCACAAAAGGCAACTAGGGCTGGGAAAACCTGCCAGAGAGGGATCCTGGCAGCTCATTCCTCAGAGGGATAAGCCCTGCTTTTCCAAGGAAAATTCAGCAGAGATATTCCTGGAGCACCTCCTTGCCTAGAGAAAAAACTCTAAGTGTGGGTGTACATTTATATATGTATGAGGACCAAAAAAACAAATAGTAGGCTACTGTGTGTATGACTGAATCTGCAGGAGCAATGATTTTGAGTCACTTAGAGTAAGTATTTTTTACAAAGACCTTTTAGTTTAGGAGATATGCCACTTAATATTTCATAAGTAAATAGAATCTGTCTTGCAAGGAGATCATGAAACATAATAGAGTTTTAATGTAGTGATTGTTATTTTTCCCAGTCATAGCTCTCTGTTCATACCACAGCTCCCAACCACATACAATAGTGTAGATATGAAAATTAGTGTGTGTGACTGTCATGTCCCACTCCTAAAAGGAAGGGAAGACCCAACATTCCTAGATGCCCCTGGTGGAAAAGGAACAACAAATTTCAGAGGGTCTGGAAAAACTTATCAAGTGTTATTAGCAAATTATTTAGTATATTTGCTGTCACTTCAGGAACTCTGAGGTGCCTCTGGATGTGTGAGGACAAGAATAGAACTGCAAATGAGAATACAAAGTTGAGAGAGGTTGTGAAAGGGTATCAGATATTTGCACAACTTCCGGGCTGACCAAAATCTTTCTGAATTTTGCAGTTTCAGCAAACATGTTTATAGGTGTCTTTCTAAATTTTCTCTCTTGCTTCCACTTTTTTTATAAATCACTGTTGTTTGTCATACAGTGCACTTACACTACTGTGGCACTTTGTAAAATTAGAAGACTGGAGTCACTCTGGCATTCTTGCTAGCAATGGCAATGACAGCAGATTTCAGAAATGTAGACTATGGCAACCAGGGCACGGAATTCCAGAGTATTCCATTGAGAATATGGGCTCTTCAAACTTGTCTCTTGCATGAATACTTTTTTCTGTGTACACGGGAGAAGCATGAAGATACTAATTTCTCACTCCAGTGAAAATGTTTGTAAGAAGGCAGAGAAAACATAATTGTTACTGGAGATGGTCTTCAAACAAAGCCTGAGATGAAAATATCTGTTACACAAGCTGCATTTGGGAGAAAGCATTGAAAGAAAAAGGATGCATAATTAAAGTGGTTTCTTATGCTGGTTAGCAATGGACTTGGAAGGCAGAAAACATTGTACCAATGTTTCTGACTGCAAAAGTCTGCTGTAGCCTGATAAATGTTCTAAATAAAAGATAAGGGTGTGCACTGAAAAAAAAGCTGTTAATGGCACATTGATGCAAGCATTGTGCTGCCCTGTGGAACGGAGATATTTGTCCAAACGCTTGTTATTCCTGCTTGCTTGTCCAGCTGGTATCTTTTTCATGGGTCCAGGGGGACACAAGTATTCCCTGTGGTACGACTGTACATCTCAAAAGGAATCATCTCAGCAGAGAAAGAGGGTGAAATTTTGACAGCAGGGTGATAGTTTGCCAAGCAGATTCCTTTTTGTTGACAAATTTATTTCTTTAAAATTCAAATTATCAGTAGTCAACTCATCATATTCCATGGTATACCCTCTTATGAAGTTCATACTTCTGTCAACCATCAGTTTTGAGATGGACTGTTTCTTTAATAATCCTGTTTCTTTAAATGATCCTAAATATCTAGGTATGTGAATAGTCATTACACTTTACAGGCTGGCACTGTTTTTGCTTTGAGTACTTAATTTTATGGTGCACTAAATATTTGTGAATATATCATGATCTGTGACCACTGCCAAAGAAAATGCCTGGCTTGCAGGCATTCACTGCAGTGAGTCACTTCACCTCCATGAGTCCAGGGTTTTCATCTGGATGTGTTTTCCATACTTACCAAGAGCTTTGAGATCTACACAGTCTCTCTGTAGGTGTGACATACAAGAATATCCTCATCAAAACTGAAGTGTTTTAGGAAATGAGCAGTTCAGAATTTGTCTTACAAATGAATAGGACATGCTGTTCACCTGTTGGTCTTGTAATTTCTGTGCCTTCTGCACACTTAGTGAAGTGTGAAAATTCTTTTCAGCAGATCCAAAACCGCTGGAGTCACAGAGCCCGTTTGGCATCCTAGTCCTTGCAACCGCTGTGTCAGGAGTCAGTCTGATTCAGCCAATAAGCAGCAGAGCAGAATGATAAGCACAGCAAGGGCAGGCTTTTGAGGTCTGTGGCTTTTGGTAGCACTTCTTTGTTGTGGGGACAGTGACCCAGGGATTTTTTCCTGGTGCTTTTGCCCTGTTCCAGACACAAAAAGAAAAAATGAAGATGTTTAAGACAATACCTGTGTTCATTCTGTTGTTTACAGGTGAGTGAACATTTCTTTATATTTTTCCCTCAGCTAATACTTCCTCTTCAATACTTGCAATTACTTTTTGAAAATATTCCTAAGTACATTCTAAAAGTTAATTCATATGCCTTGATCTATAAGCACAATCATTGAAAGTGTTTTGTCTGTGCATTATTATATTGTACCACATGAATGATTACTTCAGTTATATCTCTATCAGCAAATTAGGCTTAATCAGTACACAAATGCTTAAAAAGCACACAGTTATTTTGCCTAATAATAAAGCTTCAAGAATAATTTAGGTTATATTTTAAAGAAATCATCTGCAGGTACAGAAGGACACATGTACCAGTATAAAAGGTAAGACTTGTTGCAACACTATGCATCCTAGACTCATTAATGAATGACAAAAATAAATGTTAATATCAATTATGATCAATATTTTAACAATGAACAATAAAACTAGAGAAATGACACCTACAGCTCATCCCTTTTTATTTGTCTGCACTGCTGGTTACAGGTACAGTGGCAGTATCTCAGTGATGCTTCAAGGAAACAAAAAAATTTGATTATTTCAGGCCTTTTAACAATAAGCACCAGACTTTTTCACCTTACCCATAAAGACTGTAAATTAACTGAGTAGAAGTGAGAATGGCTGGGATCCCCCTCTGCAAGTTTCACGAACTTCCCAACTGCACCATTTGCACGACTAGGACTGTCAGGACCCCCTGTATCAGTTCTGTCCAATGAAAATGTGTGTGTTTGATACTCAGAATTTGTGACTGAATGTTGTATTAGAGAGACCTTACATAATTTGAGTATAATATTAAACAGTAATGAACAGGGTTTATGTTTGTCCATTAGAATTTGTGACTAACTGTATTATCAGTTTCATAAATTTCCAAAACACTCTTTCCATGTGAAAAGGAAAAAAAAATAGGCTTAGTCTGGTTTGAAGATATAAAGCACTTTCTTCTTCACACCTTTAAAGGCAGCAATAGAGGGAGAATTTAGGAAAGTGCAAAGAGGCAGAAGGACCTTCTTATCATGAAGGCACGTGTGTTCCGAAACAAGCCTGGCTGAGAACTTATGCCGTCCCTCTTCTAAGGAGTCCATGGAAATACATATATCACCCCTCTCTGCTGAGCTGTGCCCTGCTTGGCAGAGTCCTAGGAAAGCTTCAGGTGACAAAGCAAATTCTCTCCTAACCCTGGAGTAACTGTAATGCATTGCTGACAAGTGCTGCACGTTCTCAGAGAGTGGCAGTGCCCAAGAGTACTGCTGGGTGCACACGTTTGCTCTCTTCCAGAGAAACCATGGATGGATGTTATGTCTGGAGGGGATGCTATAATTCTAGGAAGAACTTTGTAGAAAGCAAATCTCAGGGGAAACCAGTATTAAATAAGATGTTTGATGATGCTGATTTTTTTAATCTTGCATGTCTGAGAATCTCATAGGGCAGAGCTTTGCCCCCCTGTGATGTTTCAGAGTCCATATGGAATCTCCTGGAACTTCTGCTTCAATAGAAGAGGTTTTGTTTTGGTTTGCTTTTTATGTCACAATTGTGGCTATGAAAAGCATCTCCTTAATGCTCCAATAACATATTAAAGGCTATAGTTTTCCTCTTTTCCTGTCATTAACAAAAAGTTCAGGAAAAGTATCTTTCACCCCTCCCTAATTCTTTTTCATTAATTTGCAATTGAAGGGGAGAAGTAATGTGAAAGAAGGGGTGTCATTATATTTGTTAATTAAAGCAAGCAAATGAGAGTCATCATCTCCATCAATGTGGCTGCTTCTCATTTGAGAAGCATACAGGGAAAGAGGAAAAGTGAGAATGAGGAGGAATATATCAATAGACATTCCAGATGAACTGAGCTGCCACATCCTATCAAACCCCATCAAAGCAAATGAAAATGGGTTTGCTAATTTTCAGAGTGCCCAAATCTATTAAAGGCTCTGCTGCTGTTCCCCTATAGATTTCATTTTCTTACTCCGGAGCAAGGAAATAATAGCTGAAAAGAATATATGTGATTTTTTTTTTTTTTTTTTTTTAAAGCTGAGTAAATGGCACTGAGGGAAGTTTTCCCAAACATTTTCTGAGAAATATCTTAACAATTTCAACTGAAATGTTCACACACACAAAAAAAAAAGGGATGGAGGGAAACATTCCAAATGTAAAACAGCAGGCAAGGTTGTCCAAGTTATGATCATTTGAATCTTATAACTGAAATTATCAAACAACCTTAATTATACACGGTATGGCATACTCCAGCAATAATTTATTGAAATGTTTTTAATTTTAGGATATCTTTGTAATGCTCAGGATGAATACACAACACTGGGTTTTTCACCTACTAAGGGAAGTGCTCACGATATCGAAAATTCTTCGGGGAGTCCTTCAATGGAAACACAGGGGAGTGAACATGTTCCAGGTCTGTTTTTTAAGTTATTTCTTCCTTCAAATCCTGAGCCAGTCTTCCCTCAGGTGTGCACATCTGAGTCTTGTGAATACACTGTCCACTTTTCCCCTGTTGTTTTCCACCCTCTGACTGTCCTTAGAAGAATTGTGAGCACAAACCAACTTAGCAGCAATATAACCCTGTGATTGATTTAAACAGCTTTCCACCTGCCTCTACAGAGATGGAAGCTGAAGCACAAAGAGTATTTCAGATATCTTTAATAACACAGCCTAAATAATTGTCTGTCAAGGGGCAGGAAATGTATAATTTAATATAAAATGTCAGGCATTTTCCATGATCAGTAGCTAGCTTCATATTCTGTGCCAAGAAAATAACACTAATGAGGAAGATAACAGCAGAAAAGGTCCCTCAGACCTGTGAAGTGTCTCAATGGTTTCTGTGACACCTCTCTGTGCAGCCCCTGCCTCTGGGTGTGTCTCAAATGCCAGGCTGCTCCCACTGGGCTTTCTGGAGGCTTTCTGGAGTGACTGCATTCTCAAGCCCACCTCTGCTCTTAATACCACAGCTACAGGCTGCATGAAACTTCCTAGCTGCAGGCTCACAACACTAATGCTTTCTCAAATTCTTTTGTGGGGCTTTGGGTGGTGGTGGTCTCCACAGCAACTGCTGGGGTAGTGTTAGTAGCTGAAATGCCAGGGATTTCACCTCCCCTCCCTGTTTCCCCCTCTTGTAGTCTCTCTGCTTCTTATACTGAGGTAGGAAAGCCAGCTTTAGCTTCATTACATGTGGCTGTACAGTTATTCTCAAGTTTCTAATTTTTTCTTATTTCCCTTTTGGCAGGAAGAAGTCTGCCAACTCTAGTGGGTAAGTTGACAACTTCAACATACTGTACTTTTGCTTAAATATTTTTTTCCTTCCCGAAGTTTTGAATTTTTAACTTCTTTTACTGCAGTTCATTATAGAATACAAAAGCTATGGATGTACTTGTCATTAGCCTGAAAAACACTGTTTTCATATAATAGTATTTAGGTCACTCCTTAATTGCAAGTCATGGTATTTCTCTGGTGATTTGAGTAATGAGAGTATCACTTGACTAGACTAAACCATAGTAATTTGCTTTTTTATTACTATTACTTTGGGCCTTTTTCTTTTAATGATATCTGTAACACAAATATTAATTTTGTGATCAGCAGTAACTGTTGCTCAAAAAAAAAAAAAAATAGTTGGAGATTACTTATAGCACATATTTGCAGTGCCAAAAAAAAAGTACTCTATGATCTGTGACATGATTGGCTTATTTCTGTGCAAACCCAGAATGAGATTTTTTGTTTGTAGGAAAAATCAAGACGTATATTTTAGTGTCACATATAACCATTTTATGCTGCATAATTACCCACCACAAATGTAGGTATAAATTTTTTCCTTGTCTTAATGGCTTAGAGTCATGATTACCTTTCTTTTTGCTCTTCTAGTGGCAGGAGTCAGCATTGCCCTTGTGTTGCTTTGTATTCTTATAGTTGCTGTTTTTTGGTATGCATGGAAAAAATCACAGGTAAGTCCAATTTTTTCTTTGGATATTTTTAACTGTGTGTATAATATGTGTATATTCTAGAACATGAAATTTCAGCTTTCCACTTGTCACTCAGATGTTCATTTGCACTGTAGTTGCTTTTCCACTAGGAGGGGTTTTTCTGGTCACCACTGGTGGGCATTCTTAAAATTAGGCAGTTTATAATCACAATTTAATTTACCTCAGCTGCCTTCCCTTTCTGGGTAGGACCTGCTCATATTTTTATAGGAATGGTTTCTGGTTTGCAGGTCTTTTTCATAGAAGGTCCTGCATCAGTAATGATAATTGAAGTGTTTAAGTGAGTTTTATCTCTCTGAATTATTTTTCATCATATAATTACTTAAGATCATTATGCTATAATAACTTACCATGGTCTTATCTCTGATGAATTAATCTTGATAAAAATTAAAATACTAGGTAACTTATAATAAGAATAAATGCAGTAACACTATAGAAACATACATAAAAATAGTCTATTACTGAAACAATTTAATAATAAGGGAAAATATGAGGAGAACTAATATTATATTGACATTTTTGGTTTTCCATTCGTGTAGCTGAGGTGCACTCTGCAGTGCTGATAATACCTGTGTGTTTCTTTCACAGGAAGGCTCAATGGAACTCAATCCCATCCCCTACGGTGAGGCCGGAGCGTCCTTACGAAACCTTGCGGGGCCGCAGAAGCAACAGGAGTGGCCCTTTGAGAGAGCAGTGCCGTGACAGCAGCAGAGCTGCTGCATGACCCTCTGGGAGGAAAGAAAACCTTCTCCATGGTAGATAGTTTAACAGCACTCTCAGAAGAGCTGTATCTGCAAAAAAGTTACATTCTTGAAGCTATAAATGTCCTTGTTAGGGGAAATGCCGCACTTAGATTATTTTCTAATAAACTAAACCTGCACAGGAACACCACCACTGTTGAGATTAGCCAGAATGGCCACTGTTTGTGCTTGTATACCTGTGAATTTCTTATTGGAAATGGCTCCTGGAAGGTTTTAGCTTCCAAAATCTGGCTTGGGTCACAACTAGTTTACCAGCATAAACAGTGCTATTCCAGTGCCTGGGAGTTTCCTAGGCATTGGTTCCTTTGCTAGTCTAGACATTGTTATTGTTTACAGTTTATTTTAAATTACACAGTTGATACACCCACCCACTCATGGTCAGGGATTATTCAAAGACAACCACTGCAAACCTTTGCTTGCTCATTGTGCTACTCAGGGGAAGAAGTAGTGGAAGAGTGACAGTATCATCCAATAAAATTCAGGCTGTTGGACTTAACTGATTCTTAAATTTAAAATCAATTTAATAATAATCAAGAGTCATCTTCCACTGTTTCTTCCCCTGACTGAGTAGCACTAGCTGGTGCCCTCAGCAGCCAGTGAGTGCTGTGGGGCTCTGGCTGAGCAGGAGCTGGGTAACCTGGGGCCCAGAAGACACACACCCAAAGGGCTGCCCTGCTGTAGCTTGGTACAGGCAAGAGGAGCAGAGAGGTAAGGGGATTGTCTGAGATGGCTCCATCAGAAAATTCCTGTGTGAGTTTTGGCAAGTGACCCTTATTCCTGAGGCTGAGCTCCTGGTCTGGAGGGCAAGACCAGTAGTATGTCCTTAGCTTATATTTATCTGTGAAGATAAATATATTGAAAAACATGCAGTGTGTAAGCTCCACAGTAACCCTCAGCTACCCTGAGAGCTGTAAATTGTCAGGAAGGCACAGATTCTGTTTTTATGTAAGTCTTCTCAAACCAGTATTACTTTTCCCAGCAATAGTAAAGAACTCTATGTCAGCTTTCAAATTCAGGCGCCAGCTGACGTTATCTACAAATAAAGGCAATTTCTTCATGAAACTCAAAAAGAGATTTTCAGATGACTTCTGTGAAATAAAATGCGAAGGAATATTTGAAATCTCATCCCTTTTTCCATCAGCTCCATAGATAACAATATCTTTTTCATTTCTGTTCATTTACTCTGAGTCTAAGAATGAGGTAATTGTATAAATTTAATGTGTAGCAATATTATTTAGGGTGGGAGAGTTTGGCTAAATCTGCTTCCTATATGGTGTTTTTTTAATGTGCATCTTCTGTTTTTCTTTCATTTATTAGAAATTTTGTAAGTGCTTAAATTCTTTTTTAGCTGTTAGATCAAGAGTGCCCTGGGCAACAAACAACATAAGCTGAATGCAGGGGAAATCAGAATAATAAATATTTGTGAGGAATAATTCATATAAGCTATGTTTACGTGCTTTTTAATTGATATTTGCAAGTCTCTTTGTGAATAACTTTGCTTTTGAAAATGCTTTCAGAGTGGTTGTATTTTTTCTGAGCTTTTACAGAACTTGTGTGCTAGAAATAATATTTAACATTTGTTATTTGGTGTTCATGTTGGTCATTGCACTGTTGAAGACGTTTGTGATTGCTGAAAAAGTTTTGCTCTACCTTGAGTGGCCACTCCCAGAAGAGTGGATGCTGAGTATTTAGCAGATAAACTACCTCTGGCCTTGAAATTACTTGTGTCAATGAAACCTGAACAGCACCCGGGCTGACACAGGTACTCACAAATTTGGTTTTTTTGGCCCACAGCCCTGCAGTTCACTGCCTGCCAAGCAGGGGAGCAGCTCATGGGAATGATGAAGCTGTGGGGGAGAGGGCAGTCCCAGCTTTCTGGGAAACAGGGGGGATGGTATTGCAAAACTTGAGAGCCACCTGTTCTGTGGCTCTGATTTGAAAATGAGACAGGAAATGAATGGAAAGGGAGGACTGTGTGAAAATCAGGAAAGCCCTGATGAGTAGAAGCAGTGGATATGGAAGTCAGAGCAGCAGCATATCCTACCTGTGATTTGATGGTCCTTACACTCAATTGAAAGGTAGAGCACGTTTTTAGTTTATTCACACTTTTCCACTATAAGAAAGATGAGTAGGAATTGCCTTAATTTGAAGGAAATGAGTTTTATATCATGTAGAGATGAGTCCTTTTAAGTACAAGAAGAGAAAAGCAAGCTACCCAAAGTGATGTTGGAACCTTGCCAACGGGGGATTACTTTTAAAAGCAGATTACCCAAATTACCCTTATTACCAGCACAGTGTGAAGAGGGTTGCATTGTCTCTGCAGTCCCTTCAAGCTCTGAATTTCCAGTTTCCAACAACTACCACAACTAGATAGTTATGTTTGTATAGCAGCTTTTTTCATTTGTAGATAACTTGCAAAAAATTGAAAAGCCCTCTTTGCTGCAGCCAGCAGCAGTAAGAACAAATGTCTTAACAAAAAGATAAGCATAGGGCAAATGTGGGTGATCTCCTCACTTTGCATTCAAACCTTTTTAAATTTACTGCCTTTCCAGCAAGGCTGGACTTGACCAGTACAATATGCTGAAGGCATGAGTTCCACAGCTCAAGATCTCTTTTGCCTCCCTTTAAAAAGTCTAATAGAGTTGTTCATTGTCCTCTTCATCTTTTTACTATGAGCAAAACCTTTGGACGGTTCTCTTTCCCTTTCCCTTGTTATTCATATTACAGAACCTCTAGCACAACTGCTTTTTCATCCAAACTAAGTGTGACTTAGCCTTCATTGATTTAAAGTTTAGCACTTTAAAAATGTGAAAGCACATCTGCTTTTAATAACTGGAGGCTAAAAATGGAAAGCTTAATGTACTTTCTGGGGTAATAATGGCAATTTTTACAGTATCTACAAAATTTTTTAAAGTTGGTGTCTGCACTTATGGTGTGAAACACAAGTTTGAAGCAAAAAGAACATGGGCAGTATTTTACACAGTCACTTGTATTAATTATGTATATCCCTGGATTTATACACATTAGCCAACTTGGTCAAAGCAAAAGATTTACTCTTGCTTACCATAAGGATGAACATAAATTGAAAGGTTCACTCCAGCTGCATTTACTTCTGTCTCATAAACAGGAAGAATAAACATGAGAAAAAGTTTTCAATATTATTAATATTAAAAACCAGGCTGTAAAGGCTTTAACCCTTAAAAGCTTTCTTGTGCAAAGTCATCCTTCCAGCCTTTAAAATTTTATTTGTTCTCCATTCCTCCTGTGCATATGCTAGAAACAAACTCAGCAGCAGCCAGCATGTTTTCCTGTCTATAAAGGTTTAAATTAAAAATTAAACCAGGTAGAATATGGTAAATATGATATAGGGTGAGAACGGACTGCAGGGCCCAGGGTGCTATTAACAATATGTGTCTTTAGACAGAGAGTAGGTGCAGCCATTCCTGCCAAGCCATTTCACACCACCTCAAACAAGAATGTGCAAGCACCTTGCAGTGAATTGTCAAAACTCTGTAGGACTGCTCTGTTCTTCAGCAGTCCTTGCCAAGAAGCAGAGCATCCAATAGGCACACAGACGAACACATGTAATGCCTTTCTGTCTCACAAGCCTTCCTGCCAGTGAGCTTTGAGCCAGGCTGGATGGCTGGAAGCAGTGGTGCTGGAGACAAACTGGAAGGGGTTTTTTGCTAGCACTTTTGATAGAAAGATATCAGTCCATTGGCAGGGAGTTTCCAACCCATTAATTTCAAAGCACTAAGTTTTGCTGTCAGACACCAATTTAGAATCATGTTTTAATAGTATTCAAATAATTGACCATGGCTTTCTGTTCCCTCCTGTGTGTGCCCAAGTACAGTATGGACATGTGACAGAGTAGGACATCTGTGCTGTCTGATTTGGGGGCTCCAGGCCACATAAAAGAGCGGGAATGGGGTGTATTCTAATGTGTGCCAGTGATAAGGCTTGTGTGAAATGTCCCTGCAGATATAGGTTCTCCTGTGCCCCTCCCTGGCAACACCCTCTTTTTCACTTCATGTTGGACATAACTTTGTTTCTTTGGGGTTTGTTTTTTTTGCATAAAAAGGATGTTTTAAACAAGAAGCAACAGAATTTCTTCTGCCATGTTTGTGCCGTCAAAAGTACACCAGACAAGGAGAACTTTTTCCTGCAGTTAGTGAGAGATCATTTTGTGTAGGTGTAGTGTAGCCTTAATAAGTGGAATGCCTGGGCTGATTAGTGGAACTACTCCGTGCATTTTTCAGGTATACCTGCCTCCATTTAAACAAAAATGAAAACTAAATTTATGGAGGACTATTTACTTAATTTTTTAATCAGACTAACTCATATTTTGTAGTAACCTCCAACAAAAATTCTGAAAATTTAATAGTGCAGACTGGACAGGTAAGCATAAAGAAGTATAAGTAATGTAGAAAAAAAAAGTGTTTCACATACTCTGGTTAACATAGTTTTTGAGTATGTAGAATCACAGACTGGTTTTAGATGGAAGGAACCTTGAAGATCATCTATTTCAAACCCCTTGCCATGGGCAGGGGCAACTTCCACCTGGCCAGGCTGTTCACAGTCCAGTCCTACCTTGTGCAAACATTTTGTTTTTTCATTATTAAAGACAGCAAAATCAACTCTGTGAAACATAGTAAAGTCCAGTTCCCTCTCTTCTCCATAGAATACAGAAGAATTTCTGCTGTTTAGCAGACAGCAAAAATATTCAGAGGAATCAAACCTGTTTAGTCAGTAAGTGACTGTAACAGGCTTTCAGTCACTACTAAGGAGGCTGTTGTTTTCTCAGGGATAAAAACATTTTATGTTTTTTATTCCATCAGCTATAATAGCTGGTAAAAATCTGATCTTTGCACAAGGAGGCCTTCTTCATCTAGCACAGGTTTTGTAATGTTCTGCAGCAATAATGTCCACAAAGTGTTGGTAAGCAACTTTGTGACATCTTGAGAAGTTGGCCATGATGCTTTGTGCTTCTTGGGACTCAAGCCCAGACCATTCAGGAGGTTTCAATAGTGTTGCTGATCACTTCTAAACCAAATTAATTTTTGTTGGAACTGTGAGTCAAACTGCAAAATTTTCTCACTCCAGTAATTGACTGGAGTCATCAAAACCACTCACAGAGGCAATTTACTGAGCTTCATTTCACTTGCTCTGTGCTACAGATATTGTGCTGCCATTCTTTTCTACCATGCAATTCCTTTATAACTAAAACTCTAGATTTAGATCCTTTTTGTGTTAACAAACAACTTTTACAGTTTCATCCAGTTAGGTATATTCTTTGAAGGGCTGTAATTCCACCAGTGCATGTTACTCTGAGCTTGCAAAGTGCCTTCTGACAGTAAAAAGTTGCTCTGGGATTCTAACAGAACAAATGAGCATAGACCTAGTGCCTGCAAGTTATGTCTGAAGAGAAGTGCTGTCTGAATAACAGAAGAGGGAAATAATCTGGCATTCTTCAGTCCAGATCTGCAGTTTCAGCAGCAGATGGCTCAGATGCTGCAGGGTCTGGGTATATGAATAGGGACATTGTTATTCCTCCCTCAGCCTCATTACACCTAGGCAGTCTGTCTGTGCCCTCTCACAGGCACCCCATTGTCACCCCAGAACAAGTCCTGATCAAGATGTATAATCATAGTGTTAAATAAGTGCATTTTTAAATGGGATTATTGTGAGGATGATTAACAAGTTCTGATTAACAAATCCCAAATTCAGATCTCATTGCAATTAGAAGAATTTCTTTATCACCTCTGCATTTTGAACCTTAGCACCTTGAGACATTCTAGTGACTCAGGAGGCTGGGACTTCTTTCTTAGGTGTACATTGAATTCCAAGACCAGTGATAGACCTTGATGATAGAAAAATACTCTGTAATCATCAGAAAGATTCTCATTAAAATAATGACATTGCAAAATACTCTTTAAAAGCAAAAAAGGAAGTATCAACTTCTTGGAGGTACATAGATTCAGTATTAGATGGAGGAGGTTGCAGAATCATGGAATGTGCTGGGTTAGAAGGGATCCATCAGGATTATTGAGTGCAAATCCTGGCCTGCACATCGCTATCCCCAAGAGTCAGCCCCTGTGCCTGAGAGCATTGCCCAAATGCTTCTTGAGCTCTGTCAGGCTTGGTGCTTCCCTGGGGAGCCTGCTCCAGTGCCCAACCACCCTCTGGGAGGAAAACCTTTCCCTGATATCTGTCTGATCTGACATCCCAGTGCCCACCTTTGATTTAGGAAGAGGACTGAAAGGAAAACTGGGAATGTACACAACTAAAATTAGGTCACAGCATGCTTAAGGTTTGTTGTACAATCAGGAAAGGTCTAGAGCTGGGGGAAAGGCAGGGGAAGCCACCTTTCCCAAGGTAAAATTCCTGCTTTTTTTAGATTTTATTACACCCCTCAAATTTCTATTTCAAACATATTTGTAATACTTTCGTTTAAGAAGCTGAGTCAGTTTCTTCTAGGATTTGTAGCAACTAACATTTTTAAGGGTTTGCTTTCAGGCATGTATTTTCAGGGACACTCAGTAAGGAGAAAAGTAACAAATTAGGAAAAAGAGAGACTGAGGGATGTGTTGCCTTGACATAAAAGAGAAGGTGGCCACCAGCTGCAGTAAAACAGCACTCTGTGGAGTATTTCTATCTGCTGTATTTGATAGGAGCAATCACAGAAGGCTAGTTTCCCCTAGAACTCCTAAATGGATTCTTTCTTTGCAGTAAGCTCCTGATCAGCTTGTGCTGGTGGAACTGAGATGAAGAGACTTTGTTCTATGCATTTTATGCTAACCAAGCAAAGTAGAAATGTGACTTCTTGGCCACAGGCTACTTATTTATCAGGAAAATTAAACTGATTCCAGAAATGTTACAATTAATGATCTTTGTTTATTGCTCTGTTCTGGGCAAAACCAGTCAATTAAGAGAAATAAAACTCACATGAGGTAGTTTATCCTTATTCATCAAGGAATACACTTTATATCTTCCCCTACTAAAGCACTTCTTCATTCTCTGCCCACTGGTGCAAATGGGAGGAGAACATTAGGAAGCAGTCCAGGTTCCTCGTAAGGCACTGCCTGGTGGCAGGATCTGTCTCTCTGGGAGCATATCTGCTTTTCACAGAATCCTCAGCTTCCTGTCTGTAGGATATATTAGGTAGGTTTTAATGACAACTCCAGACCAGTGGAGGCTGGTGCTCAGCGTTTGGCAGCCACGTAGGTTATGCCAAATTCAAAGAAACAAGTCTGGAGCTGAATGGCAGGTTAGAGGTAGATGTGGCTGGGCTGAGTATTGACCAAAGAAAGTGGATATATAGCAGCAGCCCTTTGAATACTAGGGTTAGGTTGGCTTTTACTACCGAAAAAAAAAAAAAAATTGTTTGGATTGACAGCTAAAAATGTCACTGTTGTGCCCACTCACTCCATCTCAGAATGAGCTGTCAGTGGAAAATATGAGCTCCTAAAAAAAATCCCTTGTGCTTTCTCACCACACAGAATCCTTGAACCCCCAGAGGTGGTGTGGAGGCACAGAACAATGCCATTTTTATGTAGTCACACAATGTGCACGACCAAAATGTGTTCTGCATATAAGTAGTACAGATACAGATGCCCCCTTTGTAAAGATGTAAGAAATAAAGAAGTGCAGTTCTGAAATGCTATGACAAAAAGCTGTGTTTCCAATTTGGAATGAGAGCTGGGAGTATGTGAAGAATAAATGAAATGGAGAGATTAAGCAAGAGTGTAAGGCTTTAGTGACAATGTCAAATGCCCAGGGGACAAGAATGAAGCAAGGACAGAGATCAGGGATAGAAACAGTTTACATAAATTGAAGTAATAGGTTTAAGAAGTCCAGAAGATTATAAAAGTTAAAACAGCAAAAAGAGTATTGAAAGAGCAATGACTGGATGAGCAGATGGAGAATTGAGATTTGGGGGCTGGAAGCAGCCAAGATAATAAGCAACCAACAATGATGCAGTCTCTGAAGTGAGGAAAGACAATTGGAGGTGGTGGCTTGGAAGGCTGAAGGTGTCAGATTTGCATTTGTTGTACAATCAGGAAGGAAGTGGAAAGGAAGTGGTTAGGTTTAGACAGTGAAATCAAGACCTTGTGAAACTAAAGGTGACACTTCAGATGACAGCAAAATGAGCATCTCACTTCAGAAAACCACAGTGAAACCAATGGACAGCTGGAAATTTCAGGGAAATCTAGTTTTGTATTCCAGTGTATGAAATATAGTGATTTATAGGGTGTGTGATGGCAGTGGTGAGAATGACATCAAGGTGACAGGCTGCTGAGGACAAATTCAGAAAAACCTGACTAGATGTTTGGGCAAAACACTGTTTCTTTGGTTTTTGTAATTCTTCCAATCAGCCTGGTGTGGACCTCTCTGAAAATTTTCAGAGGCTTTCAGTGATTAAGAATATTTTTTTTCTTCCAATGGGATATAGAAACTACCCTTTTAAAAAGGAAATAAATATCAAAATTATTTCTTGTTTTTTTCAGGGGAAATAGTCTTCCTCTTGCCCTTACCCTCTAGAATATAAGTCTAGTGTCTACTCTACAGATGAGGATCTGTGATATCTAATTAATGGGGTGAGAATGAAAAATGGGACTCTGTAGTGGGGGATCTTCTTCCTAGACATGTCCAGTTTCTGCTCCAGTAAAATGAAAGAAGTTCTCTCAGTGTTTCCACCATTGTTCCAGTCAGCTATTGGAGTTGTTTCTAATTGTTCTCCTCTTAATTTTAGGAGGTGTGAGTAGTAAAGCAGTTCATTCATAATAGCCCTCCATTTCAGCATTTGCCCATTAATACTCTGCCTGCAGATGAAGTTTCTCTTATTTCCAAAAGAACTGTAGGCCTCCTGCTAAGGACTCTGACTCCTTTTAGGGAGCCTTTGACATACAAGTGAAAAACGTTAATAACAACTCGATAATACTGGGTTTATTTATAAGAATCTTTCCCTCAAAAATAACCCACTTTATGTGCTCTGAGACAGCGTCTCCTGTTCTTCTATACCACTCCATAGACTTTGACAATGTCAGACAAGATTTCATTATTAACTGATCACTTCCATTTCCAGTCTGGAAAAGGAAAGTGGATAGTAAGAGTAAACTAACTACATAAAAATAAATTTTAAAATCATGGAAAATAATATCTGAATAAGTTGGGTTTGCTTCATCTTAACTTATTAATTCAGGTTATTTCACTTTCTGATGTGAAAAATGACTTGCCTTCTGCTGCTTCCAGCATTTTAACATGGCTGTGAGACTTTTTGGTCATACATTAGGGTAATGGAAATACTTGCTGACATGTAAAACCATGCTCTATATGTGCTCTGGAGGATGTCTGCTTTAGAAGATGCAGTGAGGATAAGACAATGCTACATAATTGCAGCTCTTTTTTTTTTGGTTGTCAAGTTTAAGTGTCTCCTTTTAGGCCTATTGTTAGAGTTTTGATAGATTTCATTGGAAGATTACAGACTGGTGCAACAGCTTTTTGATCAAAAAATGTCTTTACTTGGTTGGAATGGAATTCAGGGCTTAAGTAGGCTAAAGAAAAACTCAAACTCAAATTCCAAGACAAGTCCAGAAAATCTTGCAATTCTGCAGCTATCACACTTTAAGAATTTGAAATGATAAAGACCACACAAATCGTTTCATGAAATATCTTGAAGCAAAGCTTAATTTTTTCCGTTTGAGAACTGGAATTTCTTCATCTTAATGAAATCCTTGCCTATGACACTGGTCTTTTTCATTTCCTCCCATAAAACAAAAAAATTACCCCCCTTCTTTTTTTCCAGCTGTAACCTACTCTGCAAATACAAACAAATGCACATGCTTATTGAACTCCTACTGAAGTTAAAAGCCCATCTTTGAGCTGTTGCAGCACTGGAATCTGAGGTGAATGCAGGAAGGGAAGACTTTGCATCCAAGGAGGCTGCTTGCAGCTGTGTTGGAATTGTCCAGCAAAACAGGGAAAATGATCTTTTGTTAATACAAAATATGAAGCCACTTCTTTAGTTCAATGTTTGGTTCAATCTGAACTGCTCTAACAGTTGTACAAAATGAAGTTTTTATACATACACCAAAAATTCAGATGTCAGCTTGGAGCAACTTAGGTCTGACCTCAGTGATTAACAGGTGGACAACATCTGACTTTTGTATATTTTAAAAAATCTAGAAATGTTTAGTCTATTTGTGTAGAGTCTTAAGAAAAAAACACCCTCATTTTCCAAAAATGTTTCTGCATGAAATTTTGATGCTTCTGTATATGTATCGTTTTGGGGTTAGGCAAAGCAATTTAGCTCAGAGCTGCCAACTGAAACATGAAATGTTTAGCAAAAAATGTGCATCTCCAGTGTGACATGGTTTTCAGAGAAGCATCTGCAGTTTGTTTTGTTGTGGTATTTAGATACATATTTGACTTCTTTCCTCAGCAAGTCCAATTTTTCTTTCACAGTTAAAACTGGCATCAGAGTTTACGATATACAGACTGGCCTGGACAAGAAGCACTACAGATTAATTTGGACTGGAGATAAATGGATCTGAAGAGATGATCATAGAAATGTGTAGGTAAAACCCCTGACCATGGGTAGGATCCATATTTTCATTTGGTGCAAAAAGCTGAATGTTTCTAAATGTTTTATAAATATTTGGGACTTCTGCTGTATTTTACAAAACTGTTTGTAGAAACTGTTGTAGAAACAACAGACACACCCAAATCACCAACCCTGGCTGCTGGACCCAGAGCCAGGAATCCTATGCTTTTCCTGCCTGTGCCCTAGTTTCTGATTAATTTTAACTCCCTTTTTTATTCTACTTGTAAATCTCCCCAAACCTTTGTCTTAACTCATTGATAGTTTAGGACATACTTGCCTCACAAAAAAAAATTCCAGCAAGTGGGATTATTTTTCAGTAGTTTCTTGGTACTCAGAACTACCACCCAGATGTGCCCACTTAGCTTTGCTTAGCACGGGAGGAAACGCACCAAGCAGCGTGGCACTGGCTGCAGGGATGTTTTTGGGTCCACCGCTGCTGCTTCAGCGGGAAGCCCTTTTCTCTGTTGTCTCTTTTGGTGTACAGCTGGAGGCTGCTGGTCCTGCCGAGGGTGAGGGGGACGCTGTGGGGGCAAACACGGGAAGCTCACAGCAGGGCATGGCTGTGGGGAAGGGGTGAGGGCACCACGGAGCCTGGAGAACTGCCAGGAAAAGGAATGGGGCCGCTTCGGAGCAGTGTTGCCCCCTACGGCACAGAGCAGCAAGGCAGGAGTGGTGGAGTGGGGAAAGAGAAGCTCATGGAAAAATACCCTTTTCCTTCCAGCTAGATCAATGGCCTCCCTTCATTAACTTGGATAACTTGTTTCATCCCACGTGATTTTGAAGATGAAGTGCCATACCTGGACTCTATCTCAGTAAATCTCAAACTTATCTCAGTTAGGCTCGTGGAATAAAATAATTTCTAGATAAAGCAGCATCTTATGTGTTAACACAAATATGGAAAGCTGGGGAAGGAAAATATGAGTTCTGATACTTGATCTCCTTGAAATCCTACAAGTATAGCTGTGGTGTATTTCGAATTACTGCCTTACTGAGAAAAAATGTCTTCTATTATTCAAACCCTTGCTACCTTGATTTGAATTTATGACTGTCTAAATATGCTGTGTGGCTGAATTAGAAGGCATGTGTATATTAAACCTGGTGTCTGTGGGAAGCAAGTAACAGTGATATACAAGGTAAAGAATGATCAAAAGCAGGAGCTGATGTGACCAGTGGACTGTAATAGATCTAAGTAGTTTGAGTGCTTCTCATTTGTCCACATGATCCCTAGTGCTGGCAGCCTGTGGAAAGTGATGCATGGAAAACTAGTGCAGTGTGCTGATTTATTTTATGCTAATGGGGAAAAGTCCATATTGTTCAAATTAAATCCTAAAGCAGAAACAAATCACCCATCCAAAGCCCATCCTATGGAGTTTCATTGAAACAGTCAGTGGTCTTTTTCATGACCTCAAAGTAAAAATTAAACAATGTTAGGGGCTGCTGTTTTCAAGTGCTTCTGGCTGCTGAAAGCAGATGAGACTCTCCCACAGATGGCTATTTAAGTTAAAAGCCAAATGGGGGGAATCACAGCAATTAGTGTGCATTGGCTTCTAACTGCAGCAGAGTGAATAATGTGGGAGAAGGGAGCCAGGACTCTGCCTCGGCCTGTGCTTTTTCCCACCAGAGGCTGAGTACCAGCAGTTCTTCTCAATTAAAAAAAAAAAAAAAAATAGAGAGCAGGGGGAATTTCTTGCTGCTGCTTCACTTGAACAAAATAAAAGAGATTTTGAACAAAATAAAAGAGATTATGCAAAGATGGACTAAAGTGGAAGTGGGAGGAAAAAAAAATTTCAAAGAGAAGAACAGCCCACTTCAGGGCTCTCCAACTGGCTCTGTAGTACAATGTTTCTCCTACTTTTGCCATAAACTGCCTCCCCAGAGGCTCACTGCAGGCTTGTTGCACTCCCAGGCTTTTTGTATAATGTAGCCTGAGGCCTAGAAAAGCGTAATAGGACTTCAGCATTTTTATTTAAAAAGAACTGAAGAGAGAAGTGATTTATCAGCTTGGAGATTTAGATTTTCCTGAGGAAAAACAGAGAGGCAGAAGGCCTATGAATTACTTTTTTTTTTTTTTTTTACTAATTTGTGCAAGAGAGACAAAACTATATAATTTTATAACTCACATTTCACTAAAATTCTTAAAGCATTGTCCTGTGAGGTACTTTTATCCTCACTCCTGAACATCCCTGAATGTTCATTTTTTATAATTTTCTAGCTGTCCACTGGCAGGACATGGAGCAGTGAGATGAGGTTGGAAGATACTGATCAGAGAACTGGTCTCAGATTTCAAGTCAGAAAATGTCTCTGGAGAATGGTCAAGAACAAAACCAGCATTTTTTCCTTCAGGTCTTTTTCTTAGGGTGAATGGAAAACAATGGCAACATGTTTGTGTCATGGCCTTTGTTGAAGAAAACACTCAGCTTTTGCCTCTCCCAGATGGAGTGATACAAATGTGATTGCCTTATGGTCTTTCTACCACTTTGGGACTTGTAATCTGTAAATTAGAATTGTTTCTGCTGGTGCTCCAGTGAAAAGGCTTATTGGTGAAAAATTAAAAATGGGAATTGTTTTCTACACTGCTATTATAGCCTCCTTAAAAATGAGGAATGAGGAGCCCACAGCTAATAAATCCAGAAGAGGAATCCTCCTAATTATTGTATTCAACTAGCCAAGACTCCATTTTCTTCATGTGGGAAAAGCCCATTCTTTATTCACATCACTTATTTGATAAATTTTTCACAGCCCTTGTGTGCAGCACCTATTGCCTGGTAGTTCTCTTACTACTTCATTTTTTGGTCAGAAGGTGATTTGTGTGTCCATGCTAAGATTCAGGTTGTTTACATTTTTCCTTCATGGGTTCTCCTGAAACAGATCTGATTGTTTACACAGATGCACTTGTTTTTCAACCCAAGAATAGGCTGTTGTGTTAAGGAACCTTTCATACCAAGACTGTTTCCACATGGGAAGTTGCAAATTGTTTAACTACACTTAGAAGAGATAACAAGCTAGCTATTAATTTAACAGAGCAGGCCTGATTTCATGAGGCTTTGCTTTTATAATTCATATATAATATAATTTGTAATTTATAACCTTTCACAACATCTCTCCCTTTTTTATTAATTTAGAAAAGATCGTATGTTCTGATGTTAAAACAATTGGCATCTTATTAGGTCTATTACCAATTATCTATTAAATACAGGACAAGATACATTAAAAACCAATTACAATCAACTGAACTTATTAAATCCA